>JAREIK010001431.1:182533-221969 GCA_029783825.1 Sapria himalayana
AGAGCAAATAAAAGTTAGATTAAATAAATAAATAAATAAAACAGATAGACAGACAGACAAAAAGATAGATAGATATATAGATATATGAATAAACAAATTTAAAGATAGACTGATTGACAGAAAGATAGATAGACAGATAGATAGATAAACAATTAGATAGATTGATAGAAAATACATTGATAGGCAGTTAGACTTAAAGACATATAGATAAATTGACAAATAGATAGCTAGATAGATAGACAAATAGATAGGTAGATAGATATATAGATAGACAGATTAATAGATTTAGAGATAGCAAGATAGATATATAGACATATTGCTAGATAGCAAGAAAGTGAAATAAATAGATATATTGATTGATAGATAGAAAGATAGATAGAATTATAGAAAGATATATTGATAGATAGATAAATAGATAGATAGATAGGAAGTAATGAAGATAGGTATATAGGTATATAGGAAGATAAGTAATTAGACACAAAGATAGATAGACAGATAGACAAATAGATAGATAGACAGACAAATAGATAGAAATATAGACATATAGACAAATAGATAATAAACTAATATACAGATAGACAAGTAGATAGATAAACAAATATGCGGAAAGATAGATATAAAGATAGGCAAATTTATAAATAGATAGATATACAGATAGACAAATAGAAAGATAGGTAGATTGATAGATATAAAGAAAGATAGATATAAAGGTAGATAGTTGGTAGATAAATAGATATATAGAAAGATAGATAGATAGCCAAATAGACATATAAATAGAGTGAAATATAGATAGGTAAATAGTTTGATATATATATATATAGATATATATTGATAGTTAGATAAATATACAAATAGAAATATATATATAGAGAGATACACAGATAGACTGAGAGATTGATAGATATATAGTTAGACATATACATAGAATGATAGTTAGACATGCAGACAGATAGATAGATAGATATATAGATAGATAGATAGAGTGATAGATTGATAAATTGATATATAGATAGACTGAAAGATTGATAGACAGAAAGATAGATAGACATAGATAGATAGATATATCGACATATAGACATATATATGTATAAATTGATTGGTATATAGGTAGATATGCAGATTAGTAAATAGGTAGATAAGGAGATTAACAGATAGTTCGATACAATGATAAATAGGTAGATAAACAGATATAGAGATATTCAAATATTAAGATAGAAAGATAGACAGATAGATAGACAATTAGACAGATAGATAGATCGACAAGTTGACAGAAAGAAAGAAAGACAGACAGACATACAGACAGACAGATAGATATATAGAGAGGTAGCCAGATAGTAAGATCATCAGATAGATAGATAGATAGATAGATAGAGATATACGCATATAGAATGATAGACAGAATGATAGATAGATAGATAGACAAATAGATAAATAGACAGATATATAGATAGATAGACAGATTGATAGATATTTAGATATATATATATATATACACACACACAAACAAATAGACAAATAAATAGATACATATTTTGAGAGATTGTCAGATACACAAATCAAAATATATATTATAGACAGATAGACAGATATACTGGTGGATAGATAGATAGATAATAGATAGATAGATATAAAAATATATAGATATACACAAAGACTGATAGGCATATAGGCATATTGAAAAATAGACAGATAGACATATATACAGATTGACAGATAGATAGATTGATTGATTGACAAATAGACAGAAGATAGATAGACATACAATAAATAGACAAATAATTTGATAGATCGATATAAAGATAGATAGATTAGAATATAGACACATACACGGAATGACAGATAGATATATAGATAATATATAAATAGTTTGATCTATAGAAAGAATGATTGATAGATAGACATAAAGACAGATAGACAAGTAGATAAATATATAGAAATATAGATAGACACATAGAAAGGTAGATAGATCGATAGATAGCAAGATAGCCTTATAGGCCGATAGATATAAAGATACTAGTTAGATAGAAAAATAAAATCCTAGAAAGATTAAAATATAGAAATATCGATACATTGATAGATAGATATATATTTAGATAGTTAGATAGATATATAGAATAAAAATATATATAGATAAATAGATAAATAGATAGAAAGATAGTTAGACAAATAGAAATATAGACATCACCATAGATAGATATATAGGCATATAGATAGATTTATAGATAGATAGATAGATAGACTGATAGAGATAGACAGATAGGAATATAGGTATATAGAAAGATATATAAATAGATAGATTGACAGATAGATTGATCGACAAATAGACATTTAGATTGATAGACAGATAGTTAGATAGACTAATAGTCAGATAGATAGATAGATAGATAGATAGAGGAATAGATAGATAGATAGACTAATAGATAGATAGAAAAAAGATAGACAAATAGACAGATAGATAGATAGATAGACTAATAGATAGATAGATAGATAGACTAATAGATAGATTGATAAAAAGATAGACAATAGACAGACAGATAGATAGATAGATAGATAAATAGACATATAGACAGATGTATACGTTGACATATAGACAGATAGACAGAATATAGATAGAAAGATAGACAAATAGATAAATAGATATATAGATAGTTAAATAGTTACACAGATAGACAGATAGATAGATAGATAGATAATAGATAGACAGATAGACATATAGATAGATTGATAGATAGATAAATACAAATATAGATAGATAGACAAATAAACAAATAGAAAGATAGGCATATAGATAGATAGATAGACAGGCAGACAGATAGACAGATAGACAGATAGATAGATATATAGATAAATAAATATATAGCTTGATTGATTGATAGACAAATAGACAGATTGACAAAAAGTCATATAGATAGATAGATAGCTAGATAATCAGACACCCATATAGATAGATAGACATATAGACAAATAGACATATAGACATATAGACTTATAATAGATAGATAGATTGGTAGATAGACATATGGAAAAATAGATAGAAAGATAGATATAATTATAAACAGATAGATAGAGAGATAAAGAAATCTATTGATAGATCAATAGATAGACAGACAGATAGATACACAGATAGACAGATATATAGATAGATAGATATTTAGATAGTTAGAAAAATAGACAGATATACAATATGATCTAAAGATAGATAGTCAGATAGATAGATAAATAGATATAAAGCTAGTTAAATATAAAGATAGATAGATAGATAGACAGATATATAGATAGATAGATAGACAGATAGGTAGTTAAATAGATATTTAGATAGAAAGATAAATAGACAGACAAGTAGTGAGATAGAAAGATTGATTTATTGATTGATAGATAGACAAATTATCAAAAAGTCATATAGTAGATACATAGATACCCAGATAGTGAGATAGTCATATAGAATGATAGATAGATAAATAGATTGACATGTAGACATATAGACAAATATACTGATAGGTAGATATACATATAGATAGATAGAAAGATATACAAATTAATAAATAGATATATAAACAGATAGACAAATTGAAAGATAGATAGGTAGATAGATTGATAGAAAGATAGATATATAGATAGATAGACAGACATATAATTGATAGATAAATAGATAGATATAAAGAAAGAAAGATAGATAGATAGATAAAAGCCAGATACACAGATAAATAGAAAGAAATATAGATAGATAAATAGTTTGATATATATAGATATATATTGGTTGTTAGATAGATAGACTGATAAAAATATATATAAAAAGATAAGTAGATTGATAGATAGACTGAGAGATAGATAGATAGATTGTTAGTTAGACATATACATAGAATGATAGTTAGACAGATAAATAGATAGATAGATAGATAGAGTGATAGATTGATAGACATATATATAGACTGAAAGATTTATAGACAGATAGATAGATAGACATATAGATAGAAAGATATATTAATATATAGACATATATACATATAAATTGATAGGTAAATAGGTAGATATGCAAATTATTATATAGGTAAATAGGGAGATTGACAGATAGACAGATAGTTCGATACAAAGATAAATAGGCAGAAAATAGATTTAAAGATTTTTAAATATAAAGATATACAGATAGACAAATAGACAGACAATTAGACAGATAGATTGATTGACAAGTTGATAGAAAGACAGACAGAAAGATAGATAGATAGATAGCTAGATAGTAAGATCATCAAATACATATATAGACAGATTGAGAGATAAACAAATACACATATAGAATGATAGACATAATGATAGATAGGTAGGTAGACAAATAGACAAAGATATAGATATATAGATATATAGATAGATAGACAGATAGATAGATATTTAGATATATATATATATATATATATAACAAATAAATATATAGACAGATACATAGATTGAAGATTGTCAGATACGTAGATCGAAATATAGTTTATAGACAGATAGACATATAGCCTGGTAGACAGATAGATAGATCGATAGATAGATATATATATATATATATACACATAGATAGATAGACATAAAAATATATAGATATACACAAAGACTGATAGGCAGATAGACATCTAGAAAAATAGACAGGTGGATATATATACAGATAGAGAGATAGACTGATGGATAGACAGATAGATAAACAGATAGATAGATAGATTGATTGATACATAGACAGAAGATAGATAGACATACAAATAAATAAACAAATAATCAGATAGAAAGATATACAGATAGACAATTTAGAATATAGACACAAAGACAGAATGATAGATAGATATATAGACAATATATAAACAGATAGATCGAATGATTGATAGATAGACAGATATACAAGTAGATAAAATAGATAGAAATATAGATAAACAAATAGAAAGATAGAAAGATTGATAGATACAAAATTAGTTATATAGACAGATATCCAAATAGCTAGATATCTAGATATATAGATAGATAGATAAAGAATTATACATATAGACATATACATAAATAGATATATAGACATATAAATAGAATTATAGATTTATAAATGGATTAATTGAGAAATAGACAAATAGATAGATGGGTAGATAGGATGATAAGTCGATAGGAAGATTGTCAGAAAGGCAGATAGATTGATTGATAGATAGACAGATAGACATATATATATACATAGAATAATAGACTGATAAACAGACAGATAGATACATAGAAAGATAGATAGACAGATAGCCTGATAGCCAAAAGCCATATGGACAGATATCCAGATAATAATATAGACATTTAGACATATAAACAGATAGGGTAATAGTAAAATAGACAGATAGATAGATAAACATATAGTCAAATTGACAGATTTTCAAATAGACGGATAGATAGATAAATAGATTAAAAGATAGACGGATAGACAGATAGATAAATAGATAGATAAAAGATAGACAGAGAGATATACAAATAGACAAAAAAAGAGATACACAGATCGATAGATAGACATATTGACAAATAGACAGTTAGATAAAAGATGGATAGCCAGATTGCCAATTATCCATATTGATAGATAAACATTTTAATAGATAGATATATAGACTTAAAGACATATGAAAATAGGTAGATAGATAGATATAAAGATAGATAAATAAAAAGATAGATAGATTGACAACTAGATAGATATGCAGACAGACAGACAGATAGATAGATAGATAGACAGTTATACAAATAGACTAAAATACATATAGATAGATGGACGAATAGATAAAGAGATAGATAGATAGTAAGTTAGATAGATAGATAGATAAAATAATAGAAATAAAGATAAATAAACAGATAGATAGAAAGGCAGATAGACAAATAAACATATAGCCTGATAGCCAAATAGCCAGATAACCATATCGACATATACACAAATAGATAGATAGACATATATACTCATATATAGATAGGCAGATAGGCAGATAAATATATAGTTAGAAAGATATATAGATATATAGACATATAGATAGATAGACAGAAAAATATATAGACAAATATATAGATAGACCATATAGATAGATTGACAGATTGTCATTTGAAAGATATACAGATAAACATATAGAGAGAAAGATAGATAAATAGATAAACTGATAGATAGTTATATAGATAGATAAATACACAGACAGACAAACAAACAGATAAATAGATAGACAAATAGATAGATTGATAGATAGAAGGACAGATAGATAGATAGATAAATATATAGACAAATATATAGAAAGATAGACATATATATATATATATATATATATATATAATGATAGATAGACATAAACATAGATAGATAGATAGTTAGTTAGTTATATAGATAGATATATAGGCATATTGACATATACATAGATAGATAGATATACATTAGATAGATTTATAGATAGTTAGATAGATAGATAGATATACAGATAGACATATAGATAGATAGATAGATAGATAGATAGATTGAGATATAGATAAATAGACATATAGATATATAGATAGATAGTAGTTAAATAGACATATAGATAGATAGACATATAGATATATAGATAGATAGACAAATATATAGATAGACAGATAAATAGATTGACATATAGATAGTTAGACATATAGTTAGATAAACATATAGACAAATATACTAATTGACATATAGATAGACAAATATATAGACTGATAGATTGATAGATAGAAAAATAGACATACAGATAGACAAATAGATATATAATAGATAGATAGATGATAAACAAATACACAGATACATAGATAGATAGATTGATTGACATATTCATAGTTAGATAGATAGACATATAGAAAGATAGTTAGATAGATATATAAATAGATAGAGAGATAGACAGATAGATAGATTTATAGATAGATAGTTAGACTGATAGTTAGATAGATATATAGATAGATATACAGATAGACATATAAATAAACAAATATATAGACTAATAGATAGATAGATAGACAGATAGATAAATAGATAGATAGATACACAGATAGACACATAAATACATATATATAGCCAGATAGATAGATAAATAGATAGATAGATATAAAATAGATAGATAGAGAGATTGTCAGATGGAAATATACACATATAAACATATAAACAGATAGAAATATAGATAGATAGATATATAGTCATATACATAGATAGACAGATAGACATATAGATAGATTTATTGATAGACAGATAGATAGATAGATAGACAGATAGATATATTTATAGATCGATAAATAAATATATACATAGACAGAAAGGTAGATAAATATATAGTTATTGAGACAGATAGACAAATATATAGATTGACAAATTGACAGATTGACAGATAGACAAATAGACAAATAGATTGATAGATAAATATACAAATTGATTGATAGACAGATAAACAGATAGATAGATAAATCGATAGATAGATTGATAGATAGATAGACTGATATACAAATAGATAGATAGACATATAGATAGATATATAGATAGATAGATACATAGATAGATAGATAGACATATAGATAAATAGACATATATAGATAATCACATACACAAATAGACAAATTGACATGTTGACAGATAGATAGATAGATTGATGGACATAAAGATATATAGACATATAGCCTGATATCAAAAAGTCATATGGTCAGTTACACAGATAGAATTATAGACATATAAACATATAGACATATAGGTAGATCGAAAAATTGATAGATAGATAGAAAGATAAACATATAGATAGATAGATTGATTGATTGACAAATAGACAGATAGATAGATAGATAGACAAATTAAGATGTAGAGAGATAGAGAGTGAGACAGAAAGAAAGATAGATAAATAGAAGACAGATAGAGAGAAAGACAAATAGACAAAAATAAGATCAATAGAAAGACATATTGACAGAAAGACACAAAGACAAATAGATAGATAGCCAGATAGTCAAATATCCATATAGATGGATAGAAAATTAAACAAATAGACATATAGACTTATAGAAATATAGACAGATATGGGGATAGATAAATAGATAGATAAAAGACAGAAAGATAGATAGATAGACAAATAGATAGATATATAGACAGACAGACAGATAGATAATTAGAAAGATAGATAGACAGATATACAAATAGATAGATAGATAGATGGATAGATAGATAGATAGACAAATAGACAAATAGATATATTGATAGAAAGATAGATATATAGATAGAAAGACAAATAGATATATAAAGAAATAAATAGATAGATAGATAGATAGGAAGATATACAAATAAATAAATAGCCTGCTAGCTAGTTACCATATTGATAGATACATAGATAGATAGTTAGACATATAGACTTATATATAGATAGGCAGATACATCAATAGATATATAGATAGATAGATAGAAAAATAAATAGATAGACAGATATACAGAAAGATTGATAGACAAATTGTTAGATTGATAGATATACAGATAGACAGATAGATATATAAACTGATAGATAAACAGATAGACAAATAAATAGATAGATAGATAGAAAGATAAATAGATAGATAGATAGACACATAAATATATAGGCATATAGATAAATAGAGAAATAGATAGCTAGATAGAATGTCAGATAGATAGATAGACAATTATACAGATAGACTTATAGACATATATTTAGATAGATAGATATACATTAGCTAGATTTATAGATAGATAGATAGACAGATAGACATATAGATAGATAGACAGATAGTCGATAGACAGATAGATAGATAGATAGATAGATACACAGATAGATAGATAGATAGAAAAATAGATAGATAAATTTATAGATTGATATATAGATTGATAGATAGACAGATAGATTGATTAAAAGATAGGTAGATAGATAGATACACAGAATGACAGATAGATAGATAGGCAGATATAAAGATAGATAGATAAATAGACATATAGACAAATAGACAGATAGACAAATAATGAGATAGACAAATCGTCAAATAGACTAATACATAGATAGACAAATAGACAAATAGCCAGATATACTGATAGACAGATAGACAAATAAAAATATATTTATACAAATAGACATATAAACAATAGACATGTATACATATAGATAAAAAGACTAGATATGTACATAGATAGACAGATAGACAGCTAGAAGTTAGACATATAGATAGAAAGACATATAGACAGATATATATATATATATAGTTAGACATATAGAAAGATAGATAGACAGATAGATAGATACACAGATAGATAGATAAATAGTTAGTTATACATATAGACATATAAACATATACATAGATAGATAGATAGATAGACATATAGATAAATAGATAGATAGATAAATACATAAATAGCTAGATAGATAGATAGTTAGATATATTGATGGATAGACATATAGACAAATAGATAGATAGACAAATAGATAGGTATTGAGATAGTCATATAGACAGATAGATTGATATAAAGATCGTTAGAGAGACAGACAGACAGATAGATAGATAAATAGATAGATATGTAGATAGATAGATAGATATATATATAAATAGATAGACATATGTACAGATAGATAAGTAGATAGACAGACTAAAAAATAGATAGGCATATAGAATGATCGATAGAGAGAGAAATAGATAGATAGATAGACTGATAGACTGATAGACAGCCAAATAGATAGATAGATAGACAGATAGATAGATAGACATATAAATAAATAAAAAGATATACAAATAGTTAGATAGACAGATCAGATAGATACACAGTTTGATAGATAGACAGATAGAGTGATAGATAGTTAGATAGATAAAGATATAGACATATAGATATATAGATAGAGACAGCTAGAAATATATATAGACAGATAAACAGATAGACTGATAGAAATATAGATAGATATATATATATATATATAGACAAATAGGAAAATTGATAGATATACATATTGAGAAATAGATAGTCACATAGATAAATATAAAGATAGACATAAATATAGATAGTTAGATAGATAAATATTTTGTTAGACAGATAGACAAATACATAGATAGATAGATACATAGAAAAATAGATAGATAAATTAGTCATTTAGATATATAGATAGATAGACAGATATACTGATAGACAGATAGACATATATATAGATAGATAGATAGATAAAAATATAGATCGATAAATATATAGATAGATATTTTGATAGATTGCCAGATAAACAGATTGATAGTTTGACATACATAGATAGATAGATTGACAGATAGATAAATAGATATATACACTGATATAAATATAGATAGATAGATATATAAATAGATAGACAGATAGACAAATAGATATATAGACCAATAGACTTATACATTGATTAACAAATAGATAGATAAATAGATAGGTAGATAGATAGATAGACAGACAGACAGATAGACAGATAGATAGACAAATAGACAGATAGAGAAATAGACATGTAGAAAAATAGATAAATAGACAAATAGATAATTTGACAGATAGACAGATACATAGATAGATAGATAGACATATAGTCAGATAGAAAGATAGACATATAGACATATAGGTAGAAAGACAGACAAATAGATAGAAAGATATATATATATATATATATATTGATAGTTAGATTGATAGATTGATAGATAGATACACACATAAATATTTAAATAGATAGATAGATAAATAGTTATCCAGATAGACATATAGTAATATACATAGATAGATAGATAGATAGACATAAAGATAGATTTATAGATAGCCAGATAGATAGATACACAGATAGATAGATATACAACTAGATATATAGATAGAGAAATAGATAAATAGATAGACAGATAGATTCTTAGATAGATAGATATGTAGACTGATAGAAAGATAGATAGAGAGATAAATAGATAAACAGATTACCAGATAGATAGATTGATAGATTGATCAATAGATAGATAGACAGATAGGTATATTGATAGATAAATTTATAGACAGACAGATATATAGATAGTTAGATTGATTGATTGACAGATAGATTAATAGGCAGATAGATAGATAAATCGATAGATAGATAGATAGATATAAAAATAGATAGATAAATATACACATATATAGATATACAGATAGACAAATAGATTATTAGACAGATAGATAGATTAATAGATAGACAAATAGACATACAGACATTTAGATACATAGATAAACAGAAACATAAATAGAAAAATAGTTTGTTAGATAGATAGAGAAATAGATAGATAGACAGATAGATTGATAGATTGAGATATGGGCAAATATAAAAAAATAGATATACAAATAGATTGATAGATATATAGACAAATAGATAGATACATAGATTGATTGATTAATTGATTGATAGATATATAGGTAAATAGATATATAAATAATATATAAATATACAGATAGATGGATGGATAGATAGACAGATAAACAAATAGATTGTTAAGATAGATAGACATATATATACATAAACAGATAGACAGTTAGATTAATACATATATAGATAGATAGATACATAGATTGACAGGTAGACAGATACATAGATAGACAAATAAATAGATAGGTAGATAGATTGATAGTTAGATAGACAAATATACTAATAAACAGATAGACAGATACACAGATAGACCTATAAATAGATTGACATATATATAGATAGATAAATAGACATTTAGATAGATACACAAATAGATAGATAGACAAATATATAGATATATAGACAAATATACAGATATATATATATATATATATATAGATTTATAGTAAGACAAATATATAGATTAACATATAAACAGATAGATAGATAAACATAATGACAAATTTTAGATAGACAATTAGGTAGTTAAACAGATAGATAGATATATAGATAGATAGACGCATAGATGAATAGACAGATAGATAGATAGACAAACAGATAGGTAGACAGACAGAATGATAGACAAATAGATATATAGACAGATATACACATAGACAAATAGATAGAGAGATAGTTAGATAGACAGATAGATAGACAGATAAATAGATAGGTAGATAGGTAGATAGACAGAGAGGTAGATAGATAGACTAACTAATAGATATATAGATAGATAGATAGATCAATAGATAGATATATAGATAGACAGATAAATAGATAAATAGATAGACAGATAGACATATAAATAGATATACAGATAGACAGATAGATAGATAGATAAACAGATACACAAATATTTTGTTAGATAGATAAACAGATAGACAAATAGGTAAATAGACAGACAGACAGATAGATAGATAGATATAGATAGACAGATAGATAGATAGATATAGATAGACAGATAGATAGATAGATAAATATATTGTCAGATATATGGATAGGCATATAGATAATTTGATATATAGATGGATATATAGATAAACAAATAGTAAGATAGAAAGATAGACTGATAAGCATATAGATAGATAAATAGATAGCTAGATAAATATTTAGAAATATACACATATAGATAGATAGACATATATACAGATTTTTATATAGATAGATACAAAGATTGAAAGATAGATAGATAGACATATAGGCAAATATAAAGATAGACAGAAAGATACATAGATACATAGATAGATAGAAAGCTAACCATATAGATAGATAGATTGGTAAATATATAGATCGATAGACAAATTGATTGATAGATAGATAGACAAAAAGATTAATAGATAAATAGATAATTCTACAGATACACAGATAGACAGATGGATGGATAGACAGATAGGTAAATAGATTGATAGACAAATTGAGAAATAGATAGATAGATAGATAGAGTGATAGGCAGTAGAAAAATAGTCATTTGTACAAATAAATAGATAAATATATAGACACATAGATAGACAGATAGATTGATTAATTGATTAACAAATAGACATATAGGAAGATAGATATCTAGTTAATATATAAATATACAAATTGGCTCATAGACAAATAGTTATACAGATAGACAGATAGACAAATAGATAGTTAGATAGATAGACATATATATACATAAGATATTAGACAGATAGACAAATAGATAGATAGATAAAAATATACATAGATTGATAGAAAGTTAGATTGATAGATAAATAAATAGATAGGAATATAGATTGATAGATAGATAGAAAATAGATAGAAACACATATAGACAGATAGACAGATTGATATATAGACAGATTGACAAATACACAGATAGATCTATAAATAGATAGACATATAGAAAAATAGATAGATAGATAGATACACAGATAGATAGATAGACAAAGAGACAGATATATATATATATCGAGTAAGACAGATATACAGATAGACATATACATAGATAGATAAATAGATATACATAAACAGATTTATAGATAGACAATTAAAGTAGTTAGACAGATAGATATGTAAATATATAGTTAGATAGATAGATAGGTAGGTAGGTAGATAGAAAGAAAGATAGACAAATATACATATAGAAAGATAAACAAATTGACAGATATATAGAAAGAAAGATAGATAGATAAATAGATAGTTAGATAGATAGGCAGTTAGGCAGATAGACAGATATGTAGATAGAAAGGCAGACCAACAGATAGATAGATAAATTTTTAGATACATAGATAGATAGACAGATAGACAAATACATCGATAGATAGATAAACAGATTAACAGATAGACAGCTAGATAGTCATATATACAGATAGATATATAGACAGATAGACAAATACATCGATAGATAGATAGATAGATTGACAGATAGACAGCTAGATAGTCATATTTATAGATAGATAGAAAGACAGATAGATAGATTGACAAATATACAAATATTTTGTTAGTTAGATAGACTGATAAACAAATAGATAGATAGATGGATAAATTTATAGATATAAGACATATAGATAGATAGATAGACATATTCAGATAGCTCGATAGGTAGATAAATAGATATATTGTTAGATTGATATATAGATAGACAGATAGATAAATAGATAGAAATATAGATAGATAAGTAGATAGATAGATAAACATATAGACTTATAAATATTTATACATATACATAGATAGATAGATAGACATATAGACATATTTATATATAAACAGATAGATAGATAGATATATAGGCAGATTGACAGATAGACAAATATAAAAATAGACAGATTGATAGACATGTAGACATATAGATAGATAGATAGACAGATAGACAAATTGATTGATAGTTAGAGAGACATAAAGACAAATAGACAGATAGATAGATTTACATATAGACAGAGAGACAAATAGACAGATAGATAAATATAAATATAGATAAATTGACAAATAGCCAAATATACAAATAGATTCATAGATAGATAGACAATTAGGCAGATAAATAAATAGACAGATTGATGGTTAGATAAATAGAAAGATATACAGATAGATAGATAAACAAATAGATTAATAGATAGATAAACTGATAGACAAATAGAAAAATAGACATATATATTGTTAGACCGATAGACAGACAAATATATATATATATAGTTATACATATATACAAATAGAAAGATAGATAGATAGATCGATAGATATATATAGAGATAAATAAATAGACATATATATATATATAGATAGACATAGAGATCTATACACAGATAGATAGATAGATAGATAGACATAATGATAGATTTTTTCATAGACAGATAAACAGATAGATAGATACACTACAATAAAAATCTCAAATAGCTAGGGACAATTCCCTAGTTAAATTTGGGGTTTCCATTACAAAATGGGATATAACGATGGATTAATGATTGAAACTTTTTTAATCTAAAGTCCTCGTAGCTAAAAATTAGCGAGGAAAAAGTCCCTAGCAAAAAATTTTAGCAACGCAAATATCTCTAGCTAAAATATTAATTTTTCTAGGTAAATTAGTAAGCTAAATAGGAGCTTCAGTCGCTAAATTGATATAACGATGGAAGCTTTCCTAATCTAAAGTGCTTGTCACTAAAAATTAGCAAGGGAAATAGTCCCTACCAAAAAAAATTAGCAATGGAATTATCCCTAGCTAGAATAATAATTTTTCTAGCTAAAATAGTAAGAGAAAATCCCTAGCTAAATTAGTAATGCAAAATTCCCTAGCTATTTTCATTCCAAAACTATTTTTAGAAATTTATTTTTTTTCCAAAACATTTAATTAAATAATTTAATAATTTTATATTAAATTGAATAAAAATAGCAAACTTTAAATAATATTTTATAATTAACAAAAAATAAAATCATTTAATAAAATATTTTGATTCAATATTTTACATAATTCAAACAAAAATATAACTAAAATTTTATTGTATCTTATTCATCAATGTATCTACCGACATTGCATAAAGTATAATCTATCCGTGTATTGATGTTGCTTTCTTTTCCTATGCTCCTCCGATCACCATCTTTCTGCTGTGACAAAGTTGTCCTTGTTACGATGCATCATGTCTAGTGAAAAAATCCTTCAATTATACAAGTTTTGTATAGGGAACAATATGGTACCATATCTGTACAAAATCTAAACTAGGCAATCAAATCAAAATAAATAAATAAAAAAAGTTATGTTTTGATAAATATATACTAATGTAATTTATATGTACATATATACTTTAGTGTATATGTACATGTATACTAGCATTTCACTCATTACATATATTACTACAGTATATCTACATATATACTGCAGTATTATATGTACATATATACTCTAGTTTTATATGTACATATATACATATATATTGAGTACATATACACTCAGTATATATGTACATATATACTTAGTACATATGCACTCGATATAAATATACATATAATACTACAGAATTATATGTTCTTATATACTGAGTATATATGTACATATAAATTATAGTATTATATGTACATATATACTAAGTGCATAGATACTGGGTATATATGTATATATAATACTGCATAATTATATGTACTTATATACTGAGTATATATGTAGATATATAGTTGTATATATGTAGATATTCTTAGTATATAAGTACATATTAAATACAGTATTATATGTACATATATACCCAGTATATACATACATATATACTTGGTATATACATACATATATACTTGGTATATACATACATATATACTTAGTATATACATATTTATATATTGCAGTATATATGTACATATATATTATAGTAGATCTACATGTATATGTATACTACATTATATATATATATATAGTAGTATATACTACAAAAAACCCTAAAAGAAACAAAGAAAAAAATGAGAAAAAAATACAATGCATAGGAGGACGTAGATCTGCATGAAATAAGAGTGTCAAGAACAAACATGCATTTGTGTGGGACTAGAATGTATTCATCCATCTTATAGCTTCAGAAGCTAAGGTGATGTTCCCAGCACTTGGAGGGCTAGCCAAGCCTTTTACATACCTATTATAGACTAAAACTCTGCCCAAAATATTCGGGTACACATACATATTCATAGATATATAAAAATAGTAATTATAGACATGAACAAACACAAATCTGAGTTTATAGTCATACAACTTTAACAAATATCTAAAAGATGTCCAACAATGATATTTAGAGAGAAATTAAGTGCAAAAATAAAATGTGTTAGGAATAATGAAGATAATAGGACTTGGCCTCCTTTAATCTAGCTGAATCAAAATCTTTTCGTGTGTCTTACATCCGATGTCCTGCAAAGATTTATTATTAGGTTAATCGACAAAGCAAAGAACAAAACCAGAATAATGATGAACCACTTGTAAGTCTCCCCAAGGTTTTCTTAGGTCTATCATGCATTATTCAAGAAAGATATATATTTTACAAGTATATCATTAGCTACTCAAGTAACTATATGTATTTTATAATTTGAGATATTGATTCTATAATCCTATGAAACACAGTGCTTGTGAAAGCATAGATATGGTAAAGCTCCAGTAAAACGATTGAAGGCAAAGAAAATATAAAAATGTACATTAAAATATGTTGTAAATTATATATTTAAATGTAGTTATGTATAATATTTTTATAGTTATATATTTAGTAAGATACAATTATTTATAGTTATATGTTATTATACATATAGTATATATACTTATAAATAGTTATATTTAGTTAAACATATAAATATATTCATACATGTAGTTATAAGTAGTTGTACATAAATATATACAAAGTTATAAACAAATATATAGATTTACATAAATATATACATATATGTATACATAGTTACAAATAAAGTTATATTTAATTATATAGAGTTTTATATAGTTATACAAATATTTATATATAGATCCTAGAATTGCATTCCAATAAATTTTGCAAATAAAACCCCATATTACATATAACAATTTCATTCTTCACTTTAAGTGTTCCTTAAACAAGCTAATAAATTATCTCTTAACTCTCAAACATAACTATTATGATACAAAATCATTCACCAAAAAAATATTTTGTATTACCACTCGATTAAATGTCAAGAGAAACAAATGATCAAAACTTTTTAAAGCGTTGATCTTTTTTAAATTGGGGTTTTTCATAAAGTGCATCATGTATGGGTTTTATGTTGCTTGGAAATGATTCTTGGATGAATGTTATTGCTAGAGCACTATCTAAGCCTTGATCTCTATTATTTTTCTTTGGTTGTTTTGAGATTCAATATGAAGTTGTTTGTTTTCCAAATATGAACACAAGCACACTACAATGAAAGTGGTTGAATTGTCTTCATATCCTAGTAGATTAATATAGTTAGCATACACACCAAATTGATGCAAAACCTTTGATAATTTATTATTTTGAGGTTTATTTTTGAAAACTTTTAACCATTATTCTTATACCTATTTGTTAAATTGCTATCACTAGAAAAATTTATTAACTTTTTATACATATCTGTTAACTTGTTATAGCAAAACTATTGATAATTGATGCAAACCCATTCTTCTTATACCTATTTGTTAACTTGTTATCACAAGAAAAATTTATATTAATAGAAATGGAATCATAATTGAAGATATTGAATGATTCATTCTATATGCAATTTTAAATAAGATATTGCTAATATATTTAAGTTATGGAATGATTATAAGAAAACTCAATATGTGATAATAACAATTCCCCGTAGATAATAATTTGCAGCATATTATCAATGACTTTGTGATGAGATTATTAAGAACCTTAAAAGGTATTAATATTAGTTGGTTAATTATTGATTGATTGACCAAATTAGCTCATTTTATACCTACCAAATTAATATTTTCCATAAATCAATTGGATTCTATATATATATATATATATATAAGAGAGATAATGAGAATGCATGGAAATTTTTTTTATAATATCTAATAGAGATCTTCATTTCACCTCTATGTTTGATATAGTCTACACAACAAGAACAAGTTCAAAGGAAGTTCAACCTTTTGAGAGAGTTTTTTGCAAGAACCATGGGAAAAAGAGAAGTTTCAAAAACTACTTTTTGAAAAAACATAAAAAGTCTTAATTACTGAAGTTCCATAAGAGGAAAAAACACAGAATATTTTTCGAAAACTTATTGTAGTTTTTGAAAATGATAAGTTGGAGAAGATACAAAATATTGTATTCAAAGAATGAAAGTAAGAAGATATAGATAAGAATATACAAAAGAGGTTACAATGATGAGTTGTGAGGAAAAAGATGTAGCTCACAAACTAACTCATGCATATTGGAGTTTTCTTTTCTATATTTATTTCTTTTCTTGTTATTAATTAGAATGCTTTGAAATATTTTTGTCGTTAATTATTTTTCTAAAACAATGAATGAGACAAAAACTTACATCAACATGAATCCAAAAATAGTCTAAATTCATTTATTCTAGGGTTAGTGTAAATTTGAAGATGTGCATCTTCAATTCTAACATTTAGAAAAAAAATATTTAATTCATTGAATTATTTTTATTATTTATTTTTTGCTTTTATTTGGAAAATATTAATACAATATAATACTAATATAATTCTTGAAAGGTTAAATTTGTAGACCAAAGTTGGTTGATGCTTATTTAAAAATTTTAATTTTAAAGTTAATATTATTGATTTATAAGTAATATAAGAATATAATATTATTTTTTTGCAAATCCTAAAGGACATATATCTGATCATGTTATTTTTACTATATTCGCAAAGTAATCTATATAATTTAGATATAAAATTTAAGAAGCATGTTAGACCTGAAAAAAAAATGCATATGAAATTTGAAATATGGTTTATTAGAAATTTTTACTAATATAATTGAAAAAACTACTTAAAGAAAATCATCAATTATAGTGTAGTCCATTATAAAAAATGTTATATCCTTATTAGCTTATTAGGTACTTTTGTTATATCCTAGAATTTTCTTGTTATTCTTAACTTCATTTTTACTTGCTTACATTTAACATTATCTATTGACCATGTATACTTGTGTGATAATTTTAAATTTTACATTATTATTTGAAATAATAAATAAGTTTTCGGTACTATTTCCGAGGATTGATAAATAATAAAAATTATAATAGTTATGTATAATGTGTTTATAATAATACATATAGTAAAAGATAATTATTTATAGTTAAATGTTCGTATACTAATAGAATATTTAGTTATGAATAGATTTATATATAATTATATTTAATTATACATATAGTTATAAATATGTATGTAGTTGAAGATATTGTTATATATAACATTTTTATAGTTATACTTATAGTAAAATACTATTATAAATTGTTATAGATTATTATACATATGGTATATTTTGTTAAAAATATAGTTATACAGAATTACACATATAGTTATAAAATATTATATAGTTAAAAAATAGTTATATATAGTTATTAATATAGTTATAAAAATAGTTTACATAGTTATAGATATAGTTAAATATAGCTATGAAGAGTTTTATATAGTTATACAAATATTTATAAAAGTTATACATATATAGGTAAACATATAGTTATATATATGTAGTTATATATAGTTTTTCATGTAATCATATATATTTAGACATATAGTTATGTATAGGTATTGATGTAGATAAATACATTTATATCTAGTTATATGTTCACATACATATTGTTAGATACTTTTATATATAGTTATATATATATATATATATATATATATATATATATATATATATATATATATATATGTATGTATGTATGTATGTATGAATGTATATTAAATATATGTTATATTTATATATAGCTATGTATACTGGTTTTATAATTATACATTAGTAAAATACACTTATATATATTAATGTGTTATTAATCTTGGGATCATCATATTTATATAATTTATTATGTAAATATTAAATATGTTGTTTTATACACACTGCTCACTAGAAACACCAGCACATATTTTGTGATTAAAATCCAAAACCACAAGCCAGTCTGAGTGGTAAAAAACATGGATATCGAGCTTGCATACCATACCTATTGTGCAACATCAACATCTACACAATGAGAATGCAATATATCACACATGCATTAAGTATGTATATGAATCCGTGTGTATAAGTAATCCAAGCATTCCATGGTGATTAATGAAGTATTGTGCATAATATATGGTAATAGTGAGGGTAGAAGAAGAAATTTGAAAAAAAAAACAGTAGAATCCAAACACACACTCCTGCATTAAGATAATCGATGAAGAGTTAGGGTAGAAAACGTACCTTAAATCAATAAGAAACTAACAGCTTGAAGGAATTATCACTTACCTTACTATTAGGTTATGTTGTATCGGTATCGAGAGAGTGAGAGTTAGAGGCATTTGGCGAGAGTTAAAGTGTTTTTGAAGTTATTAAAATTCCGAAAATGTTTTTATTTTTTGTTATCTAGACATTAAATAAACAATAAATATATAAAAAGCATAAAGACTTGTATTTTTTTATTATCAAATTATTTTAAACAAGTTCATATTCGTGTAGCAATTCACACAAGAAAAATAAACACATTACAAATTTTAATTATCAAATTAATTAAATTATAAATATATAAACGACTTCATAAAGTGAATGTTCAGACTTCCAACTAGAAAAAAAAATCAAATGGCTACAAAATTTGTAAATTTCATATAGTTAAGCAAAAATGAAAATATGATTATTCTTCCAGCCACACTCCTAAAAGTTATAAACACTCTTTATGTTAAAAAAATATATAATATATATATATATATATATATTATGGTTATAAATTTTAAAGAATTCATATTAATTTTTATGAAGATTAGATGAAATAATTTTAAAAGCATAAAATTTCATATTAATTGATATAATATATAATCTTTAAAATTCTAAAAATTACATAAAGTGAGAAGATAATTAAAAAAGTTATATTTATTATTTTAATAAAGACTGGATATTAAAAGCTAATAGTAAAAATATTACTCAATTATTTAATTCTTATAAATTTTAGGAGGGGAAACATCTATATATTTATTATTAAATATCAATTTATTTTCTTTTAAATTTAATGAAAAAATTTAAATTTTTATTATAATTCAAGATTTTCAAATTTTGTAGTAATTATTTTTTTAAAAGTTTCTTATAATAATAAATTTTTTGTATACTTATAATGATATTAATATTTACTAGTTTATTCATCAATTTAGATATTTTTATAAATAATTTCAATTTAATCATACAATGAATTATATTACCTTTATATTATTAAAAAATTTAATGTATATTCATTTATTTTTTAAATATCTTAAAACATTTTTATAATTATAGAAATAATTATTTAATATTACTTTAATACAAATTTTTTAGTTTCTTAATTAAATATTTGAGAAAAAATTTTTGTATAATTTTTTTTTTAAATTTCATAACCATTAAAATAGTTAGTTTAGTCCTTATTAATATAATTTTATTTTTTATTTTTACATTTTTTAAATTATTTATTTATAATAGCCTATTTTTATATTATTACAAAAAAAAATGTGTCTTTCAAGGTTTTGCTCATCTATAGACCATGACATATATTTAATAAACAAAATAAATAAAAAATTAAACCAAATATAAATGAAATAAACATTAAATCATTAAAGATTGGAAACGGAAACTATCCTCAATGTAAATATCTAGAGGAAAATTTCTAGCGGAATGGATATATTATGTGTAAAATAAAATATAAGAGATAATCACTTGCAATAAATTATAAAATAGTAAAAAAAATTTCAAATAATTATTTAGCAACGGATTTTTTATCAATATTATTAGCTAGAAAAAATGTATCACTAAATCCATCACTATTTTCATTGTTTTCTTTGCGAGGAACCCTACAAAAATATTAACGAGGGATTTTGTCTCAAGATAATTAGCTAGGTAATATCCGTCGCTAAATCCGTAACAAAATTCCTGATTTTAAAAGCGTGGAGCTCTATTAAAATATTAGCGACGGAATTTATATCGATAAAATTAGCTAGGAAAATTTTGTCACAAAATCCGTTGGTAATTTTCACGGTTTTTTTCGAGAGGAAATCTCAAAATATTAGTGAATGAATTTTTCTGGATATAATTGACAATGTAAATTCCGTTGCTAAATCTATCGCATATTTTTCAATCAAACATTTTCGTGAATAATCCGTCACTAATCCGTCTCTAGTTTCTATTTTAATGAAAAATAAAAATACTTTTATATTCCCTGGCTAATCCCTAGCTATTTAGCTAGAGAAATTTACCTCGCTAAAATTTTCGTGTAGTGATAGATAGATAAACATATAGATGGATAGATAGGCAGATAGACAGATAGATAGATAAATAAATAGATAGATAGGTAGACAGATAGAAAGATAGATAAATAGATAGATAGACAAATGGACAGATAGACAAATAGATCGAGAGATAGATAGATAAATAGATAGAAAGATAGATAGATAGATAAATAGATAGATAAAAAGATAGATAATGACAGATAGATGGATAGGAAGATAGATAGATATATAGATATATAGATATATAGATATACAAATAGACAGATAGATAGATATACAGATTTACAGATAGATAAATAGACAGATAGACACATAGATTAATTGAGAGATAGAGAAATAAACTGATAAACAGACAGACAGACAGATAGATAGATAGACTGACAAATAGATAGATAGACAAATAGATAGATAGACAAATAGATAGATAGACAGATAGAGATATAAATAGATATATAGATAGATAGGCAGATAGACAGATAGATAGACAGATAGACAGACAGATACATAGATAGAAATAAATAAATAAATAAATAAAAATATATATATATATATATATATATATACATACATACATACATACATATACATACATACATATATATATATACATACAAACATACATATAAATATATATATGTATATATATATATATATATATATATATATAGATTGATAGTTAAACACATAGATATATAGATATATAGATAGATAAGTAGATAGATAGTTAGATAGTTTGACATAAAGATAAATTTATAGATAGATAGATAGACAGATAAACAGATAGATAGATAGATAGATAGAGATAGAAAGATAGACAATAAGAGAGCTAGAAACATAGATAGGTAGATAATAGAAAGATAGATAGATAGACAGATAGATCGATAGATGGATATATATATATATATAGGTAGACAGAAAAATAGATAGATAGATAGCTAGATAGACAGATATATAGACAGATATATAGATAGGTAGATAGAAAGATAGGCAAATAGGTACAAAGACACATAGACATATAGGCAAAAACACACAGATAGATAGCTAGATAGATAGTTCGATAGATAGATTGATAGAGAGATAGACAAAGAGATAGACAGAGAGATAGATAGATAAATTGATAGATAGAAAGATAAATAAATAGAAAGATAGACAGATTGTTAGATAGATTGATAGATTGACTGATAGCCAGAAATATAGATAGATTGATAGACAGATAGATAAATAGACAGATAGACAAATAGACAGATAAATAGAAATATAGATAGACAGAAATATAGATAAACAGATTGATTGATTAATAGATAGAAAAATCTACAGATAGATAGTCAGATAGACAGATATAAAAATAGACAGATAGGTAGGTAGTGAGATAGATAGATAGACAAATAGAAACAAAGACAGATAGATAGATAGATAGATAGACATAGATTATAGATAGGTAGATATATAGATAGATAGACAGCTAGATTGATAAATAGATAGATATATAGATAGATAGATAGATAGATAGACAAATAGGCAAATAGATAGATATAAAACTAGATAGATAGATTGATAGACAAAAAAACATTGACAAAGAGATGAAATGACAGATAGTCAAAAAGACAAATAGAAAGATAGATAGATAGACATAGACAGATAGACATATTGACATATGAACATATAGACAGCTATTCAATAAAAAATATAAACATAGATAAAAATATATATACATAAATACATACATGCATACATACATACATATATATATATATATATTGATAGTTAGACAGATAGACAAATAGGGAGATAAATAGATACATATATAGATACATAGATAGATAGATAGATAAATAGATAGATAGATAGTAATACATATAGACAAATAGACATATAGATAGATAGACAGATAGACATATAGACATAAAGACAGATTTATAGATTGATAGATATACAAATAGATATATATACCAATAGCCGGATAGACAGACATATAGATAGATATATATACAGATAGATAGATAAATTGACAGCTATATAGGTAGATAAATAGAAAGATAGATAGATAGTTAGATAGACAAATAGATAGAGAGATAGACAAATAGATAGACAGATAGACAAACAGAGAGGCAGACAGAGAGACACATAGATAAATAGATTGGCAGATAGATAGATACATAGATATATATATATATTGACAGACAGGTAGACAAAAGAATACATAGATTGATAGATAGACACATAGAAAAATAGATAGTTAGATAGATATACAAAGATACAGATAGATAGATCGATAGATAGATATATAAATAAACTATTATATAGATAGACAAATAGATAGATACAAAAATAGACAGACAGATAGATAAATAAATAAATAGACAGATACATATATAGATAGATAGACTAATAGATAGATACACAGATTGACAAATAGAAAAATAGATTAATAGACACATGGAAATAGATAAATAGACAGATAGGCAGATAAATATATATGGAAATAGACAAATAGATAGATATATATAGATAGTAAGATAGAAAAATAGATTGATATATATATATAGATAGTAAGATAAACAAATAAATAGATTAATTCAATGATAGAAAAATAGATAGGTAGATAGATAGATAGATAAATAGATAAATATATAGATAGACAGAGAAAGATATAGTTGATAGATAGACAGATAAACAAATAGATTGTTAGGGAGATAGATAGATAGATAGATAGATAAATAGATAGAAGATAGACAAATAGACAAATAGATAGACAAATACATTCATTAACAAATAGAGATATAGATAGATAGGCAGATAGACAGCTAGATAGTTAAACATATTGGTAGATAGATTGAGAGATATATAAAGAAATATACAGATAGAAAAAAAATAGATAGATAAATAGACAATTAGATAGATAGAGGTATAGACAGATAGATAGATAAACATTTAAATAGATAGACATTTAGATAGATAGATAGACATATAAAGAGATACATAGATAGATATATTGATAGAAAGATAGATACATAGATAGATTGATTGATTGACAGATAGATAGATGGACAATTAGATAGATATATATACACATAGATTGATAGTTAGATAGATATACAGATAAAAAGATAAGTATAAGATAAATAGATACGTAGATAGATAGATAGATAGATAAACAGTGATATAGATAGACACATAGACATATATAAAGAAAGATAGATAGAAATAAAGATAGATTTATAAAAAGACTAATAAATAGATATACAAATAAACAGATAGACAAATAGATAGACAGATAGAGAGATAGAAAGATAGAAAGATAGAAAGATAAATTGATAAATAGATAGATAGACAAATAGACAGATAGATTAAGAGAGAGAGAGAGATAGATAGATAGATATATAGACAAATAGATAGGTAGGTCGGTAGATAGATAGGCAGATAGACAGACAGACAGATAGTTAGTTAGATAGATAGACAAAATGACAAAAAGATAGATATTTAGAAAGATAATAAATAGATAAATAGATCGATAAATAGTTAGATAGACAAATATTTTATTAAAAAGATTGACATATAGACAGATAGGCAGATAGATAGACAAATAGAGAGATAGATAGATAGATAAGTAGGTAAGTAGGTAGATAAACAGATAGATAGTTTGATAAATAGATCGACAAATAGTTAGTTAGACGGATAGGTAAATTATAGATAGATAGATAGAGGCATATATAGATAGCCAGATAGATAGATAAAGAGATAATTAAATAAATAGATAGATAGATAGGTAGATAGACAAATAGACAGAAAGATGGACATATAGACATATATGTAGATTGTAAGTTAGGAATATAGATAGATAGATAGATAGATTTATAGATAGATTGATAGACTGATCAATAGATAGACCGATAGACAAATAGAAAGATTGATAGATGGATATATAGAATGATTGATAGATAGATAGGTAGACATATCTACTTATAGACATATAAGAAGATAGGATGATAGACATATAGACAGAAAGTCAGATAGATATAAATATAGTTAGATAAATAGATAGACATATAGACAGATGGACAGATAGATAGTCAGATATACCGATAGACATAGAGATAAATAGTCATATAGATAAATAGACAAATAGACAAATAGGCCGATAGATAGATAGATATATAGATAAATAGATAGAAAGATAGGTAGACAAGTATATAGATAGACAGATAGACAAATTGACAGCTAGATACAGAGACTGATAGATATATATACAGAATGACAGATTGACAAATAGACATATAAATAGATATATAGATAGATTGATAGATAGACAAAAAGATAGATAAATAGATAGATAGTTAAATGGATATATAGATAGATATATGCATAAATAGATATATAGATACATAGATATATATATATATATATATTGATAATTATATAGATAGATTTATAGATAAAAATATAAAAAGATAGATAGAAAGTAGATATATAGATAGTTATACATAAAGACATATAACATTTATAAAGATAAATAAATATACATAGTTAGATTTATAGAAAGACAAATAGACAGATAGATAGATACATAGATAGATAGTTAGATTGATAGACATATAGATAGATAAAGAGATAGACTGATAGACAAGTAGATAGATAGTTAGATAGATAGACTAATAGATATATATATATATAGATTGGCAGATAGATATATAGATAGATAGATAGATTGATGATTGACAGATAGACAAATAGATATAAAGACAAATATATAAATAGATAGACAGACAGACAGATAGATAGATAGACATATAGACAAAAAGACAGATATAAAAACAGATAGATAGATAGATCGATTATATTGATAGATAGATAAATTAATAGATAGGTAGATAGATAGATATAAAATAGATAGATAGATAGATAAACTGATAGACATAATCATAGATAGACAAATTGATATATGGATAGATTGATGGATATATAGAAAGACAAATAAACAGATTGACATATTGACATATTGACATATTGACAGATAGACATGACAGATAGATAGATAGAATGATTGATAGAATGATAGATAGATAGATAGATAAAGAAAGAAAAAGAAAGAAAGATAGATAGATAGATATATATATATATATATATAGAAAGATAGTTAGACAAATATATATATAGAAAGATAGATAGATAAAAAAATATAAATAGATTGATATATAGATAGACAATTAGATAGATAGACATATACACATATACATAGATAGATAGACAGATCTGAGATAGGGAGATAAGTAGATAAGCAGAAAGCTAGATAGACAGATAAATAGATAGATAGATAGGAAGATAGGAAGATTGGGAAATAGAAAGATAGGCATATAGACAAGATAGATAGATAGATAGATAGACTTATATAGAGGTGTAAATATGGCTGCGCCAGCTCGTCTGGCACGAGGTACAACACAATTTGGCCGTTCTTGGGCCGGCATAGCACGGGAATTTTATATGCCTGGGTTCGTGTGATGCTTGACCACTACACCAATCGTGCCGTGCCGTGCCGAGGCTAACCGGGCCTCGTGCCATGCATGGCCCGACACGATACAGTGGCCCTTTGTGATGGTACCTTTGCATGATCCGAGAAACTTAAATTTTTTTAAAAATTAGGGTTTGAGCGTTGCAGCGACGTGACAGCATGCGCTGAAATTCTAAAAATTATTTTAAATTAGGGGCTTGGCTGTGCGACGATGTGACGATACGCACTGAAACCCTAATTTTTTTTAAATTAGGTGTTCGGCACGTGGCAGCACGACGGTGCACAGCCGAACCCCTAATTTTTTATAAATTATTGGTTCGGCCTGACCGGGCCGAACCTGGTGGATTCGTGTCGTGGGCCTGAGTTGGGCTGACCTCCTCAAAACAGTGCCGGGCCATGCCAAGTACGATACACTAACCATGTCATGCCATGCCCAGCACCAAAGCATGGCCGGGCAGGCTAAAAATGGGTCGGGCAAGCCCGACACATTCCTTTTGATACCTCTAAACATATAAAAAGAAAAATAGACAAATAGATATATTGACAAATATATAGATAGACATATGGATAAAATGATATATAGAGAGATATATTGATATACAGATAGATAGTTAGACACATAGACATATAGACAGCTAGAAAGATATATGGAAAGAAAGATAGACATATATTATATATTGATAGACAGATAGACAGATATACAAATAAATAAATAGATACATAGATAGATAGGTATATTGACTGATAGATAGATAAAAAGATATACAGATAGATATATAGATAAAAAAATAGATAAATAGATAGATATACAGATAGACAGATAGGTACATAGGCAAATAGACAGATAGGTAGATAGGTAGATAGACAGATAGATAGAATAGATAGATAGATAGGCTGATAGATCGATTGACTGATAGAAAAACACTTAGATTGAAAGATTGAAAGATTGACAAATTAACTAAAAGACTGATATATAGTATGAGAGGTAAATAGACATATATATGGACAGATAGAAAGATAGACATATAGAAAGAGAGACATATAGAAAGATAGACAGATAGGCAAATAGACAGATAGGAAGATAGGCAATTAGTAAGATAGGCAGATGATAGATAAATAGATAGATAGACAAATAGACATATAAATATATAAATAAATAGATAAATAGATAGATATACAAAGAGGCAGATAGATAGATATATAGATAGATAGATTGAAAGATAGATTGATAGACAGATAGATAGACGGATAAACATATAGATAGATAGACATATAAACAAATAGATGGATATTTAGGTAAACAGATAGAAAAGTAGACAGATAAATAGATATATTGATTGACAAAAGATAGATAGATAGATAGATAGACAGATATATAGATATATAGATAGATTGATTTATTAACAAATAGATAGATTGACAAATAGATAGATAAGAAAATAGACAGATAGACATATGGATAGATAGAGAGATATATAAATATGTAGATAGATAGATAAATATATTGACAGATAACAAGATAGCTAGATAGCAAAATAAATAGATAAAAGATAGACAGATAAAAAGATAGACAAATTGATAGATAGACACATAGACAAATAATTAGATAGATAGATAGATAGACAAATAGATAGTTAGATAGTGAGATAGATATATAGATAGATAGATAGATAGACAAAGTGATAGATAGACAAATAAATTGTTAAATAACTAGATAGATAGGCAGATAGACAAATAGAAACATAGTCACATCGTGAGATAGATAGATATACACATAGAGAGATAGACAGATAGAAAGATAGACAAATAGATTGATAGACAGATAGAGAGATAGATAGATAGATAGACAGATAGACAATTATATTGATAGACAAGTAGAGAGATAGATAGATAGATAGACAGATAGACAGATAGATAGATAGACAGATAGACAAATTGACAAATAGAGAAATAGACAAATAGACAGAAGACATATATTCATATAGAAAGATAGAGAGATAGATAGATTGACATATATATAGATAGGCAGATAGACACATAGGTAGACAGATAGACATATAGTTTGAAATATAAATATATAGATTGGTAGATAGAAAGATAGACCTATAAAAAAATATATAAATATATAGATAGATACATAGATAGATAGAATGATATATAGTTATCTAGATATCTATATATAACATATACATAGATAGATAGATAGATAGGCATAAAGATATATTTATAGATATACAAATAGATAGATCGATAGATAGACAGATAAATATATAAATACATAAATTGATAGACACATAGATAGGTATATAGATATATAGAAATATAGGCAAAGAGGTAGATATGCAGATAGACAGATAGGCAGATAGGCAGATAGATAGATAAACAGATAGATAGATAGATAGACAGATAGATAGATACACAAATAGATCGATAGATTGACAAATTGATTTATAAATAGATAGATATATAGATAGATAGATAAATATATAGACAAATAGACATAATGATTGAAATACATATAGACAGATATACATAGACAGAGAGATAGACAGATTGATTGATAGATAGATTTAGAGACAGAAATACAAATAGAGAGATATAGAGATAGATAGATAGACACATAGATAGTTAGACATATAAATAGATCATTAGGTATACATATAGACATATAGATAGATAGATAGACAAAAAAATATACAAATAGATAGATATATAGATAGATAAATAGACTGATATACTAATAGATATATAGATAGATAAACAGATTTACAGATAGACATATAGATAGATAGATAAATAGATAGATAGATATACAGATACATAAATAGACAGATAGACAGATAGATAGGTAGACAGATAAATAGATACATATTTTGAAAAAAAATAGATAGATAGACAGAAAATCAAACAAATAGAGATATAGATTGACAAATAGATAGATAGTACTACATGAAAAATCCTATTTAGTTATGGACAATTCCCTAGCTAAATGGGCATTTAACTAAAGTGTTGGTTGCTAAAATTTAGCGAGGGAGAATGTCCCTAGCTAAAAATTTAGCGATGGAAAAACCCTTGCTAAAAAAGCAAATTTCCTAGCAAAATTACAAGCTAATGAGATTTTCTGTCGCAAAATGAAAATATTGATGAAAGATTTCCCAAGCTAAATTGATTGTCGCTAAATTTTAGCAACGAAAATAGTCTCTAGCTAAATAAATTTAGCGATGGAAATATCCGTTGCCAAAATAAAGATTTGCTAAATTAGCTTGGGAAAATTTCCTAGCTAATTTAGCAAATGTTTTTCCATTGTTAATTTAGCAAGAAATTTTTCCCTAACTATTTTAATTTTAAAATTATTTTTAGAATTTAATTTAGTTTAAAATTTTTTAATTAAATAATTTAAAATTTTTATATCAAATTGAATATAAAATGAAACTATAAATAATTTATAATAAAAAAATAAAATCATTTAATAACTTCTTCTAATTCAATATTTTATATACTTGAAACAAAAAAAATAACAAAATTGTATACATCTTATTCATCAATGTATCTACTGACAGTGCATAAAGTATAATATATTCATTCATTGACGTTACTGTCTCTACCTCTACTCTTTCCATTACCATTTTTCTATTGCGACAAAGTTGGCCGAGTCACGGCACATAATGTCTAGTGAAAAATATCATTACTATACAAGCTTTATATGAGGAACAATGCGGTATCATATCTGTAAGAAATTTAAACCACTCAGTAAATTAAAATAAAAGAATGTTATGTTTTGATAAATATATAATTCTGTAGTATATATGTAAATATATACGTGCATTTCACTCGTACATATATTACTGTAGTATATGTACATAAAATTACAATATTATGTGTTCATATATACTGAGTACAAATATACTTAGTATATATGTACATAAAATACTGTAGTATTATATGTACGCATATAGTAACTATATACGTATGTATATACCCCATTTGTTGTCATTGCTGCTGCTCCCGTTGCCACTGCCGCTGCCACTGCCACTACCCATGACGCTGCCCCTCCCACTGCCCCTCCCGCTGCCCCTCCCGCTGCCCCTCCTGCTGCCCCTCCCACTGCCCCTCCCGATGCCCCTCCCACTGCCCTTGTCGCTGCCGCCGCCCCTACCGCAGCCCCTGCCGTCACCGCCACGGCCCCTGCCACTGCCCCTGCCGCCGCCGCCGCCCCTGCCCTTCCTACCATCATTATCGCCACTGCCGCCCCTACCGCCCCTACCACCCCTACCACCACTAGCGCCCCTACTGCCACTACCGTCCCAACCATCGTTGCCACCCCTACCACCCCTGACACCCCTACCACCGCTATGGAACCTACCACTGCTGTCGCCCCTGTCACTGTTGCCACCGCTGCCATCGCTACTACCGCCCCTGCCACTGCTACCACCGCTATGGCCCCTACACCCGTTGTCGCCCATGTCGCTGCTGCGGCCCCTGTTGTCGCTGCCGCCCCTGTAACCGCTGCCGCCCCTTTCGTCGCTGCCCCCCTGGCACTGTTTATGCCGCTCCTGCCGCCACTGCTGCCCCTATCACCACTGCTGCCCCTATCACCACTACCGCCCCTACCATCACCACCTCTCCTACCACCTATGATGTCGTTGCCTCCCCTACCACCGTTTCCGTCGTTTCCGCCGCTACTACCGCAACTACCGCTACTCCAACCACTGCCGCTACTGCCACCGATGTCATATCGATCACTACCACCACTACTACCACTACCATCACTGCCGCTGCTGCTGCCACTGTCATCACTTCCTTTGCTGCCACCGCTGCCGCTACTACTACTACTGATAATAGGTTTTTACATACCTATAATAGGCTAAAACTCTGCCCAAAAAATTTAGAGGCACACAAAATATTCACAGATATATAAAAATAATGATTATAGACATGAACAAAAACATATTAAAGTTGATTGTCATACAGCTTCAACTAAAATTTAATTAAATAAGTTAACATTTTTATATTAAATTGAATAAAAATAGAAACTATAAATTAAAATTTTAAATTAAACAAAAAAAAATTCATTTAATAACTTATTCTAACACAATATTTTAAATAACTAAAACAAAAAAAATAACAAAATTATATTACATCTTATTAATCAATATAATTACAGACTGTGCATAAAGTATAATCTATCAATGCATTGACATTGCTTTCTCTCCCTCTGCTCCTCCGGTCACCAACTTTCTACTGTGAAAAAGTTGTCCGGGTCATGGTGCGTCATGTCTATTGAAAAATCCCTTCACCTATACAAGCTTCACGTGAGAAACAATGTAGTCCCATATCTGTAAGAAATTTAAACTACTTAATCAAATCAAAATAAAAAAAACTATGGTTTGATAAATATATGTTACTGTATACTAGCATTTCACTCATACATATATTACTGCAGTATATGTACATATAAACTGTAGTATTATGCATACATATATATTGAGTACATATATACTCAGTATATATGCACATAAAATACTACAGTATAATATGTATGTATATACTATTTATACATACATATTTTGGTTGCAAGAATCTTTGTAAATATATTTTTTGACAAATTATCTATATTAATGATTTATTTATAATAATAATCAAAAACAAATATCATATTCTGAGAATTAATGAATTTTTTGATTAGTTGGATATAATAAAGCATTATGTAAAATATATTTGTGATCTAATTATCATGAAACAAAAATTTTAAAATATTCTTGTATGAAACACATGCCAAAATATAAAACACATATAAGTGGTTGATATATTTAATGTCAAAATGGGGGGCGTCTACTCCCCATTTTTTGTCAAAAAAAGAAGCATTTCCTCCTTTTTTTTGTTTTATTATTTTTCTAGCATATATCAACATATAATAAGCATTAAGATTTCAAATGTATATTTCTTATATCTTTTGCATTCACCTAATTCATAATGAATAAGAGAGAAAAAGAGAAGAGCCCATAATATAGGTAAGCATATGCCGAACAATGTAAATTTTGTGTTTTATTTAATATATATATATATATATATATATTTGTTCTTTTTCATAAATCTAACAAATAGGAAATCAAGTTATTCTTGACAATTGGTATTAGAGGATTAGGTTGTGCATTATGATGCCTCATTGGGCAAAGTTACTATTGATGATAATAATTAATTTAATAATAAGAAAAAATTTTGTAGACAATATCAGCATGTCAAAAGAGGTGTTCTTAATTCTCATTCACAATGTTTTGCAAGAATTGTCTAGAAGAAGTCATATTTTGTAGACAGTAATGACTGCATATGGAGGAAAAGTGAAAAAAAATCTATGGACAAAATTTGGATTCTAGAAAATATAGATGCAGGATTATATATACTAAAAAAATCTATATCGATCCTTTCTAAAAAAGAAGATAGAGTCTATGAAGAAAGAAGAGCACATACTAGCACTTGAATTCATCTGAAATATGATAACTTACCAGCTTACTTTAAATATAAAAATTAGAAGTGCATAGTAAGGGTTACGAAGGCTCTTGCTAGTATATACGAAAATCTAATTGATGCTAAAAAAGTGCACATGATGAGGTGTTTTTTCAATTTGAAGTTGACAGAAAGCACATCATTGACCCAACAACTCAATTAAGTCAATACAATAACAACCCAATTAAGTTTGTTTGGTATTGAAGTCAATGATGAAGTATGTGTATTGATACTTCTGTGTTCTCTATCAAAAATTAACGTATTACAATTATAGTTGTGCATAGTTCATCAAGAACTAATAGATTGAAATTCGATGAATTTCATGATCTAATTTTCAGCAAGGAGATTCAACAAAGATAGACAAGTGAAACATCAACATCTTTAGAATTATATACAAAGTTAATTGAAAGAAATTCAACCAAGTGTAAATGTTAAAGCAAATCAAAAAATAAGAGGTCTAAATCTAAGAATCATCGTAATTATAATAGCTCAAAGACCATTAAGTATTGAAATTATAGAGAGAAAAATAACTACAAAAATCAAGCAAGTGTTAGTTATTTTATAGCACGGTAAAATGTATTAGAAGTATATGAGTTAAACAAGTAATAATGTTAACTCTATGAATCTGGATTATCATTTCATAGATATTGATTATTAAGATTAATTATCAAAGTTTTTTCATTATCTAAGCTTACAATAAGTAAATAGTTTCTAATATTTACTCAAGTGAACAATTCTATGGTCACTTACAATAAGTAAACAGTATCAAGTCCATGGGTATACAATTTATGAGTTAATGGCTATAGCGGTGATAAAATATGTGACATCTACTCATCCATATTGGTGGAACTTCTCAAACCCTTCTAAAAGTCATCGGCATCAATTCATGTAGGAAATAATGTATGTCAGATGAGCTGGATATCTTATATATTTTATCCAGTATGAATCATATTGATAGTCAATGCTAGGGTATTTATAAGGGAGCCTATGCGGCATTTAATTAAACATAGTAATTAAAGTATAATCAAATATATACATGTATTTAAATCTCTTGTAAATTAGTATCAGTATACATAAAACCTATTACATTTTTATTTGAATTTATTGAAAACCAGTCAATAAATGTTTACAAATATTAATTTGACATTAACATGTATTAATGTGACTATACTTTAAATTTACAAATATTATATACACTCTTACATTTTTATAAGAATGTGTGTGTTTACCTATATATAAAGCCATGTATAAAATATAGTTTACAGATATTAATTTAATTATATTTATTGGGTAGGCACGGCATTATGGAATAATAGATATTTTCATAATGCAAATTTATTAGATGTGTATTTCATAATGATGACTTACAAATTTCAAATATACATTATTAAATGCATATCATAATGTCAGAATAACTTTATTTGTGTGAAATATTTATATAATGTTATATGTATAATACTAATTATATCTAAAATACACGACATGTATATTGAATGTATCATATATAAAATTATGATAGATATATATAGATATATATTACTATATATATATATATATATTTATATTAAATATATGTTGTTATATTTATATACAGTTATGTTATGTATACTATTTTTATAGTTAAAGATATAATAAAATACACCTATATATTTATGTGTTATATACACACTACCCAACATAAAACACCTATTTTGTGATTAAACTAAGAAAAATAGAATATCCGTACTAGTGGAAAAAAAATGGAAATAAAGTCGGCATACCACTGTGCACCATCAACGTCCACACAATGAGAACGTATTGTATCACAAATGCATTAGGTATATATATGATAAACTTTATATAAGCAATCCAAGCATACAATGTTGATTAAAGAAGAAGAATTTCAGAAAAAAAATTAATAGAATCAATACGCAAACTCTTGCATTAAGATAATCGATGAAGAATTAGAGTAGAAAATGTAACTCAAATCAATAACAAATTATCGCTTAATTTGAATATGTTTAGATGCATTAGTGTCGAGAGAAAGATGGAGGATTGTGGAGGACTTGAGTCGCTTAATCTTCGAAAATGTAGAGATAAAGATGGAGAACTTGAGTCTCGACAAAATAAACATTAAATAAAAAATTATATATATTTCTAAAATATTTATATTTTTAATTATAAAAACATTGAATAAATAATATATATATATATATATATAATATAAAAAGACTCATTTATTTTATTTACTATCAAAATTTTTTCAACTAAATTAATGTGCGTGTAGCAAGGTACACATCAAAAATGTACACCTTATAATTTATTATTATAATATTTATTAAATAATAAATATATAAACAATTAAAAAATATATATGTTTAGCCTTATAAAAAAATATCAAATAGCTACAAAATTAACAAACTTCATATAATAAGCCATACATGTAAAGATGAGTTGTCTTCAAGTCACTCTTCTAAGAGTTATAAAATACTCATAATGTTAAAAAATATATAAACATTTATATTTTATAGTTATAAATTTTTAAAAATTCATCATATTAATTTTTATGAAAATAATATGTAATAATTTTAAAGGCATAAAATTTCATATTATTTGATATTATTAATAATTTTTAAAATTTAAAAAATTACTTAAAGTGATAAGATAATTAAAAAAAGGTTTATTAATTATTTTAATAGAATGAAAGTTAAAAGCAAATAGAAAAAATTGTACTCAATTGTTTAGTTCTTATAAATTTTAGTAGGGACAATATTTATTTTTAAATATTAATTTATTTTCTTTAACTTTAATGAAAAAATTTACATTTTTATTATATTCAAAATTTTTAAATTTTGTATTAATTGTTTTTTTTTAAAGTTTCCTATAATGATAAAATTTTTTTACTAATAATAATATAAATATTTACTTGTTTATATGTCAATTCGAATATTTTTTGAAAATATTTTATATTTTATCATATAATGAATTAATTTATATTTATATTAGTAGAAATTTTAATGTATGTTAATTTAATTTTTAAAATATCGAAATAAATTATTATACTTATTGAATTAATTATTAAATGTTACTTTAATACACATTTATAAGTTTCTTAATTAAAAATTTTAAAAAAATTTTTTGTATACTTTTTTAAAAAATTAATACATCATAAAAATAGTTATTTTAGTCCTTATTTATATAATATTTTTTTGTATTTTTCTATTTTTAAATTATTTATTTATAATATCAATTTTTATGATTTTATGAGGAGAATGTAACTTTCAAGGATTGCTCATCTATATACCATTAAAATACATTTAATTAACAAAATTAAATAAAATATTAAAAATAGTAATAAATTTAAAAAATTAAATAATTAAATATTAGCTAGAAAAATTCTATCGCTATATGTGTGTGTGTGTGTGTGTGTAATTTGGAACAACTCATATATCATATGCTCCCAAATAATATAGCATAAAAAAAGCAAACAAATTATATTAAATCAGAACAATATGCATAAATAAAAAATTATAAATTCATAGAATAAAATTACTTATTATAATATCTACAATATTGTAACTATTAGTATCACCAAATTTCAAATATATTCTACTTTCTTTCTTATTTAATGAAATACAAATTCAGGCAGCTCATTGAAACCTTCCAAATAAAAGATAAACTCAACAAACAATTCACATTCATCTGTATCATATATATTAATATTTCATGAACAAAGAGAATCAAATAAAATATGTTTAAAATATAGTATATAAATAATTATGGTTTTCAAGTTTCAAATAACAATCTCACTTACAAGTAATCCTTGAGCAATCATATATTAATAAAACTTATCATTTTTTTTTATTTTCTAAAATTATTAATCATTTTCATTACACATCTCTAAAAATCACAAGTAAGCTAGACATGACTCTTATTTTTAATAAATAATCATTAGTTTAAGATAAATTAAACCCTACTAAAAATTTATTAATTATAATCTCACCTCATATTAATGATTTGTATCACCCTTTTGAGTTCTAGTCATTTCTATTGTATTCTTCACAAATATCTTGTATTATTATTCATTATCTTGTTAATGCATTTCATAAATGCTCAATTTTATGCAGTACACTTCATAATGTGAAGCAAAAAAGAGTGAATATTTTAAGTAATAGTCAAGTGTGTTCCAGAATAAAAATATATATTTAGTGTTGGACATTTTTTTGAAAAAATTATACAAAATAAATATAAGTGATGATAATTAAGAAATGCTATCTAACCTTTTATATTCAAAAATAAAAACCAAATATACTCCTACTATATATCATGTAAAAAACAAAAAATTAAAAAAACAAAAAAAACAACATATTATTACATATATACTATATATATATATATATATGTTATACATACAAACATAAATACAATATATACATATTAATATACATTAATACATTTATACATATACAAGATATCATTTACACATTAAATATATATTGTATTGCTTTGTTTTCAAAAATAGTATATTCAAAAACTATTTTTGACTTTTTTTAAAATATTAAAATATTAAAATATATTTACCTAATCAAAGCAGGTAAATATATTTTTAAAATTATTTTTTATCACAAGCATATGCACATGAGAAAAAAATTATTATTCATCTATATTTTTAAGAGCCACCAAATATAGATATTTTTTATTTCGGTATTGATTCTTAATTATTTC
>JAREIK010001431.1:226469-280429 GCA_029783825.1 Sapria himalayana
AAGTTTTTTTATGTTATGAATTTGATAGTCCTCATTTATATTTTCTTTTGACACAATCAATAAGACATCAGTAAATATTCTTAAATAGGTGTATAAGATGGAATGAGATGGCAAACCCCGGCATAATCCAAGTATTAGGCAGAAGTGATCCCTAACTAGGCACGACTCAAACCCTAGCTAGCCAAGGTGAAGTCCAAGCAAGATGGCACAGGCTAACTGCTAGCCTTGACTTGAACCATTCTGACCCAATCAAACCATGATCTATTTTTAAAACTGATATGTTAGTTTCATACGCCAACTCAATCAGAATTTTTGCCCAATACAAAGCATGACACACACCAAATTCAACATACACAAGCAAGTTTCAGAAGTCACGTCATGTCGACTGTCTCACCCATATGTGGCACACAAGCTAGATCACATGGCCCAACATGACCCAAGTCATCCCATTGCTGAACATGAATGGGTCTGATCATGTTGGAAATGCATGGGTCAACAATAGTTTCGAGAAACAGCAATTGGCATGCTTGAAAGTGTCTTTCATAGGCATATATTAAGAATGATTTCCAAAACTAAATCCATAGCATATAATCAAGTATCTCATCCGCCACCTCCTAGGAGAAACATACTAATGACTGGAACACATTTTAAAGTATCAAGTATTAATACCTGATGAGTAAATGGCTTTCATTCACAATCATAATAACAGCTGACTTATTTTTGAAAGTGGACAATAAAATATACATTATTTTTAAACATGACAATTGATTAACACACTGGATATCATAGAAATTTTAAAATTACATGTGTTAAACATGATTAGATGAGAATACTCCTAATTTATTGATAATCTAAAAAATCATTATGATTCTATATTTGTTGAAAACTATGTCTTGGTGACTGGACAAATATCTTCATCCAATGAATATATCTCTGGTTAGAGACTCATCAGAAATTGAAATTTCCAACTTTTAAAAGTAATACTATCAAAATATTAAACTCTGAGGTAGAATCATCAACTGGATCATAATGGACCAATAGGGCCCAAATTTTTTTAAGCTTGGTCAACACATTACCCCTCGTCAACCACAACACATTACCAAAGGATGTAGACAATTAAAGCTTGATGGACTGACTAAGCCATTCAGATTAGATTCATGTCAGGTAAAACCAACATGACCAAGCAAGGGAGAATCTAGTACATGGCACAGCCTACAGCTAACCAAGACTAGCCTGGATTTGCTGTCATGGGCAACAAATTGCAACTGGCCCTAGCCCTATCACCAGAGGATAAGCAGGATCAGAGGGCAACCTCAACTACCTACCGCAAATAATGTAGGCAACATGCTTGCTCGAATGTATCATTACAAGACAATATTTAAAAAAACACACAACTAAAAATATAAATCTGAAAAAAGAAAAATTTAATGAAATGTATTCTAAACTAAGGTTAGTCCATCTAGTTAGTATGATTATATTTGTATATTTTAACATCCACTTGTAGCTCTTTTATTTTATCATTAAAATTCAATCATAAATATTCTCAATCTTTTAAACATGACAATTTTAATAATATTTGATAATAATGTTATTCTTCTATCCACTATTATCAAAATTATACTATTCACGATTTAACTCACGATTAAGAGAGTCAACAATCCAACTCTTTAAAAGAATAAAAGCATGCATTAATTAAAAACTAAATCACTGAATCACGAATCGATTTAATACTGATGATCAAGAATTAATTAACATGAAAAAAAATAACTCAAACCTTTAATATTATGAATTAATGTAAAAAATAATAAAATATCAAAAAAATCATAAAAATAAAAGCTAAAATACCAAAAAAAATTACCGACAATAAGAACGATAAATTAATTAACGTAAAAAAAATCACAAAAAATTTAATTTACAATTTGATTCGATTCGCGATTTACTGATCATCCTTCCAATTTTTAATTCAAATCTCAATTTAACAACTATGCTTCTATCTCAAATCATATTCTTGATCATAAAAAAAATTAAATTATGATATTATGCTAGATACTAGAAAGGACAATAAATCAATCGCTCATAAGAAGAATGTTAAGCTCAACATATTAATTTTTCATATCACTTTTAATTAATATATAATAATACATAATATTTAAGTTTTTCAATAGTTTACTTATTTCAATGAACATCCTCATCATTTGCTTTCAAATAACTGAATCAAGAAATTATCTTTAAATATGATATTAATCTTCATACTTGAAAGTTCACAATAATTATTTTATACTTATCTTTATAATATTTAAATAAATAATCTAAATATTCATAAAATCTACTCAGACTTTTATAATTAATTAATGCAGATGAATATGTATTTAATAATATTTTTTATATCTTTCATCTTTACATTAGTATTCATACAAGTAATAAATATATTAAATAAAAAATTAATATTTTAAATGTTTACTTTCAATCTTAATAGTTATGACAAAATTGAGTGTTCACTATATTTATTAAAAAGAATTAATATAGCATATATACCTAAATATAATATATTTAGTAAGAGTATATATAAGTAAGTACAGGTTCATCATATCATAAAAAATTTTAAAAATAAAATTTTTATACCTAATTCTTTATTATTAATTATTATTTTATTAATTTTATTATTAATGTATTCATATATCACAAATTAGTAACCAATACGTGAATCCAAAAAAATATATATATAATTTCAATAATACCTAACATCCACTTATAATTTTTAGGACAACTTACTTACATATAATATAAAACTCTCATAATCTTCTAAATATTTTAATATATTTTCATACATTATGTATATATTATAATAAGTAGAAAACTAGTAAATTCAATCTTCATTATTAAATTGATTATATGACACATATAATGTAAAAAATCTCATCTAAAAAATTATTTTTAATGATTCTTACGAACATGCTTATAATAAAGCCATTATTTGATATATTATTAATATTATACTATATATTTTATTTTATATTTCCTTAAGACATTCAACAGACAATTTTATGACAACATGATAAAAATAATAAATCTCATGAAATCCTATATTTTTTGGAATAATTATATAAAGGGATAATTATGACATGACATTCTTTCCTAAGAAATTATTCCTATTAATTATTTAATTTATTATGTGAGATATACAAAATATAAAATATTTTATCTAAGAAATAATATTTAATAATTCTTACAAACATATTTATACGAATAATAGTATTTGATACATTATTTAATATAATGTTAAATATTTTATTTTGCATCTTTTATTTTCTAAAAACACTCACAAACACACAAATATGACAATATCATCATAAAAATAAAAAAATCTCATAAAATCCTAATATTTTTTGGGATAATTATGAAAAGAAGTCCTAAGATAAAAATAATTATATTTTAAACCCCTTATTAGTTTAATTTTATATTTAGGGACTCATCAAAATATTTATGATGTAGGTCTATATTTGAGCAACCAAATTTCCAAACACATAATTAAATTAGCCCTTGCATTATTTAAACAATTCAATAAAATGTAATGCATTAATTTATGCATAAACTCGTTATTATGCATAAAGCAATTTATGGATAAGCTCAATTATGCATTTATGCATAAACATGCATAAAAAGGAGTTTATGCATGATGAGCGTATGCATTCATGCATTAGCCAAGTTTATGCAAAGTTAAGTACGCATAAAAATTCATATATACCTAAACTAGTTTTTGCATTTCTGCAAAATGAGCTGTTAAGCATAAAACATGTTATGCACATATACTCTTTTATGCATTTATGCACAACAAGTTAATGTGCATAACAAGTTTATGCATATATATGCATAAAAATGAGTTTTTGCATGATACCATATGCGTTTATGTGTTAACTAATTTATATTCATGTTTATGCATAAACACAAACTCATTTATGCATAAACTCAATTATGCATAAAATCAAGTTTATACATAGTTTGGATTGTACAACTCATTTATGCATAAAATCAAGTTTATTCATAGTTTGGCATGCATAAAAACTCATTTTATGAGTAATGCATTTCTGCATTATAAAGTTTTATGCATAAAAACTCATGTACATAAAAATTAATTTACAACCATGGCTCATTTGGGCAAAACTCATTTATGTGCTTATGTGCATAACAAATTTTTAGGTGCATAATGAATTTATGTGCATAGTGAATTTTTATGCATATCAAACTATGCATAAACAAGTTTTTTTTTGCATACTTTATTATGCATAAATTGAGTTTTATGCAAAAAGCTCATTATGGTAAAAAACAAGTTTGTGCATAACTTGGAATGCAGAAAAACAAGTTCATGCATAGCTGGTATGAATAAAAAGATGTTTAAGCATACCATGGTATGCAGTAAAACAAGTTTATGCATCGATGGTATGCATAAAAACATATTTATGCATAGCTGGTATGCATAAAAACATGTTTATGCATGACATTTATGTATTATATTTTTTTTGATTTTTTTTAATAATGCAAAAATAATTAAGGCTTTGAAAATATGAGTGATTAAAAAAAGGACACAAATTATAAACATTTTTGATGATGTATGTGAATACAATATCTTCGTAGACCACTCCACTTTACACTCTTAAGATTATTAATTATTATTTGTTTTACCCTTTTAAAAATCTAATAAAAATATACACATTAGCAATATACTTAATCATGCTTTTTCTTACATCTTAATAATGATAAATGAAATGGATAAATAAATATGAGGGTTGATCCATATTCAAAAATTGTACCGCTCATGTTATTTAAATTTATCTAAGATTCAATGGATCACATATATTTATGCATTGTTTGAATTATCTCCTAAGATTAACTAATACCATCAGTATTCTGACAAGTAGATTTTTTTTTATAATATACATCTTTTTATCAACTTTTTTTTAATTTTTATTTTTAATTATCTTAAATTAAATTCATAGAACAAATATTCATCTATTATTTTAATTTTTATATGCAAAAGCCAAGGTAGACTTATATTACTAATATATAACTCAATCTCAGACTTTTCAATCAGATTTATTCTATATTTAAGTTTATATTATTTTCATATTACCTATTTTTTATTTTTTTAGTTTATAAAATTTTAGTTTAATTTTTATTTACTTTATAATAGAAGAAAAACTAACTCAAATGCACACACACACACATTCAATCAATATACCCAACAAGTCCACAAAAACAAACTAAAATATTCATCCATCAACATTGAATACTTATAGTCATAATCAATAATATAGTTTCAATTCTAACATGATGTACTATTTATATGATATAAAAAAATAAATAAAGAATACTTACCGCTCACTATTATAAAATAATTGTAATATTTTAAAAGAAAAATAAAATTTTAATTTTAATATGTAAAATTATAAATGTTTAAGATTAAAAGATAATTTCTTTAATTTTTTTTTTCATTTTAATACAAATCCAACAATCATTATATTTTATTTATGTTCATAACCTTTGGAAGAAATCAAACACCTTACAAATAAAAGATACATATTTTTTTTAGCATTTGCGACAATGACATTAACTTTTCACTCTTGTTATCAGAACTCAGAACTCTCATAGCAACCATTGTTGCCAATAATAGCAACAAATTCAAAAATGGAGTACTTGCATTCTTCACCCCATTAATAAATAACATTATTTAAATACACATCTATGGACCATGCCATTTAGTGCCATGCCTTTGGCCAAGCTTAAGTCACCTAGCCTAGTTCAAAAATGGGGTACATGCCTTGTGTACTGGGTAAAATCTCCTCCAATTGACTAATTAAAAGATAATTTAGCAAGCTTCTAATTATTTAGATAGAATAAATTGTGATGAAAATGAAGCCAATTCAGGGTATAATTAGGCCACCCATTGATGATCAAAGAAAATGTTCAGAATATGTTATTTGAAATTGAATTTATTGATGATAAAACACAAAAAATTTTAGTAGATTAACAAGATTCACAAAAAATTGAACGTGAATAGAAGTAAGTATTACAGCAACATCATATACGGGACTCCATTGTTTCTGTAAAATATCCAAGCAAATACCTCCATCTGCATAAACTGATGAAATCCATGAGAAAAGAAACATTTCATTTAGATGCTGTCAAATACAACAATCTTCTACTTTGTACCCAAACATCACAAATACAATAATCACTAGGACATATAGGTGACTAACATACCATGCCAGGCCAGCTCAGTATACTGACACACAAGCCAATGCCAAGGAGGCGAAGAGATTATTTTGGGCATGCAGCACATGCTCCATGGCATCCTAGTATGCAAGCTTTAGCCTGCAGAGTAGGTGCACGTGTTGTCATGTATCATGGCCCATAAGTGAAACAAGAAAAAATAAAGATTACTTTGAAATACCAAATACCATGTATTCCGTGAAAGAAAGAAAACATGCGGAATATAAAAGTTAAAATTACATTGTGCAAGAAACAATGAATGGAATGACATACTATTTGGGTGAAACATCACAAGTTAGCAATTTTCAATGGCAGACATCAAGTCTGCCTTAGTCATAGTATCAAAGTCAAGCTGTGGTGCTCTCACCACGAACTCAACTTGAGGAGAGTAGTTATGGAAGCCAACAATTCTCACTATATCACCCAATTGATAACGATATAGTCCTTTGTAGGTAGTCACGACCAACTCATACATCTTCCCCACCTCGATGCCAGAGAAATCCATAGTTGTTTCTTTTCTCATGGTCACACCATGAATCGCATTAACAGTATCATATGGAAGAAACTCAAAGTGAGATATAATGGGAAGAATGATGAACCGAGTTGTGTATGGTGGTTCCGTATGATCAAGGTTGAATACAACACAACATTTTGAAGCAAGGTAATCTACTTTTAACAATGGAGTCTATTCTAGGTATTGCTTGAGTTTTGGATAATACTGCTTCATGCTTCAAGTGGTGACACACTTGACGTATCGAATATTAGGCCACAGCTTTCTCACAATCTCATCCCAACTATTTTGCTAAAATAGTTGGAGAGATCTACTCTCATGGAGAGATGTACCTCTCATGGAGTAATCTACTCGAAGGCCACCAAGAAGCTCAATAATAGAGCTTCTCATTGCAGAATCAAAAATCTCTTCTCCTAAGTACCCATTTTCAAGATCATCACATAACTAATTCTACTTGGACTCCAGAAGGGAAAAAGCTTTGATTAGACCTATGGCATAAGTAGCATGAATTCCATCAATGAATTCAGAGTTGCTGAGACCACAAAGAAGATGACAATACATTTGGTTCATAACATTGGATCCCAAAAACACTTGTACAAGTCTTGAACAAGAGGAAAACTTAGACCAGGTCACAGATCTCCTTAAAGGGTATGAAGATGCTGGCATCACCTCAAATCCCCCCTTCATAGAGGTGAGATTACCAGCATAAACAAATAGGATGATCTTATTATTAGCTAATGTTCTAGGAGAAAACAACCTATCTTGAATTTTGTATTGTGCTTTGTCAAAACACACAAAAAGGAAGATAAAAAAACCTTGTATATAATTTTAAAAATGCTAGCATCATGTCCGGTTTACTTTCTGAGAATTGCAGAGCTGCCTTAATGAGGCATGTGTGAGGCAGCTTTAGAGAGTGAAGAATCAAAGTAAGGAATCATTTTAGAATTTATAGAACTGGTGCTAGAGCTTCATAAATTTGACGACATAAATCAAAAGAAAATTAGAATTAACACTGATTGATTTATAGATTACCTAAGAAGAAGCATACGATAGGATCGGTGGATAGGAGAGGCTAAATCTGCATGTCATCTGCCAAACAGTTGATGTAATCAGAGTAGTCATCGTAGGTTGATAGTAGTACGACGTGGTGGAAGGTTGCCATGTCGATAGGCACTGTACAACCAGCGAGGCAGCCCTAGAGTTAATGCACTTTGATAAGGCTTTCAAGTATCAAATGTAGTGCATGACTGAAAGAAATTGCTTCATTTTATTTTGATTTATCCGTTTCGATTATCGAGAGAGAGAGGCGGGTGGTGCTAGTTAGAGACTTAGAAGAGTTGTTGTGCGTAAATGATTAATTCCATAAATGTTTTAATTTTTAATTATCAAAACATTTAATAAAAAATAAATATATAAAAGAGATAAATACTCATCTTTTTTTACTTAATAAATTATTTTCAACAAGTTATTGTATGTGTAGCAAGGCACACATGAAAAATAAACACCTTACAATTTTTTAATTATCAAATTAATTAGACAATAAATATATAAACAATTTCATAATATAAATGTTTACCCTTCCAACTATAAAAAAAAGCATGGCTACAAAATTTATAAACTTCATATTGCAAGGTACACATGAAAAGATGATTATTCTTCAAGCCACTCTCCTAAGAATTATAAATGCTCTTTATGTTAAAAAATATATAAATATATATATTTTAAAGTTATAAATTTTTAAGAATCCATATTAATTTTTATGAAGATAATATGAAATAATTATAAAGGCATAAAATTTCATATTATTTGATATCATATATAATTTTTAAAATTCTAAAAATTACTTAGTGAGAAGATAATTAAAAAAAGTTATATTTACTATTTTAATAAAGACTAAATATTAAATGCTAATAGTAAAAATATTACACAATTATTTAATTATTATAAATTTTAGTATGGACAAACATCTATGAATTTATTTTTAAATATTAATTTATTTTCTTTTAAATTTAATGAAAAAATTTATATTTTTATTATAATTCAAGATTTTCAAATTTTGTATTAATTATTTTTTTAAATGTTTCCTACAATCATAAAAAGTTTTTTTATACTTATAATAATATTAATATTTACTAGTTAATTCATCAATTCAGAAATTTTTGAAAATATTTTCTATTTAATTATACAATGAATTATTTTATATTTATATTAGTAGAAATTTTAATGTATGTTCATTTAATTTTTAAAATATCTTTAAAAATTATTATAATTATTGAATTAATTATTTAATGTTACTTTAATACAAATTTTTAAGTTTCTTAAGTAAAAATTTTAGGAAAATTATTTGTATAATTTTTTAAAAAATTTATACTCATTAAAATAGTTATTTTAGTCCTTATTAATATAATTTTTATTGCATTTTTATATTTTTTAAATTATTTATTTATAATATCCTTTCTTTATAAGTTTATGAGGAGAATGTGTCTTTGAAGGATCGTTCATCTATAGACCATAACATGCATTTAATAAACAAAATTAAATAAAATATTAAAACAAATAATAAGTTAAATAAAATTAAATAATTAAAGATTGGCTAGGAAAATTTCGTCGCTAAATCTATCACTATATTCTATATGTAATTAGCTAGGAAAGTTCCATCGCTAAATCCATCGCTATATTCAGGATTTTATTAGCTAGGGAAATTCCGTTGCTAAATCCCTCACTATTTTTTGGATGAAATTAGCTATGTAAATTTCGTCGCTAAATCTGTCGCAAAATTCTAGATTTTAATATCTAGAGAAATTCCATCTCTAAATCCATGGCTAAATTCTGGATTTTAATCGCTATAGAAATTCAATCACTAAATACATCGCTAAATTCCAGATTTTAATAGCTAGAAAAATTCCATCATAAATTTCCCACTTTTCATGAGCAAAATTTAGGAAAATATTCTATTGTTAATACGTAGCTAATCCATTGCTATTTCCCCACTTTTCTGAAGTGACATTTATGAAAATATTCAGTCGCTAATCAGTAACTAATCCATTGCTACATTTCGTGCTTTTTTCTGATGCAGAATTTACAAAATTATTCCATCGCTAATCCATTACAAAATTTTTATTTTAATGAAACAGCATAAATCATTTGCTATTCCATTGCTAATCCCTCACAATTTAGCTAGGGATTGATCACTTTTTAAAATTACCTAACAATATCAACATTTTCTTGTAGTGTAGACAGTTAGATAAATAGATAGATAAATAAATACACATATATATTGATTGACAGAAAGTCAGATAGATAGATAGATAGATAAATAACAAGATAGCCAGATTTCCATTTAAATTGATATAAGATAGATAGATAGTTAAAAAGATAGACAAATTTACATATAGACATATAGACAAATAGACAGATAGAAAAATAGATAGGTAGATAGACAAATAGATACATAAATCAAGAGAGATTGATAAATAGATAGACAAATAGAAAGAAAGAAAGATAGATAGACAGATAGAGAGATAGTCAGAAATAAAGCTAGATAGATAGATAGATAGATAGACAAATAGACACATAGACATGTCGATAGATAGAAAGATAAAGAGATAGATAGATAGATAGCCATATTGACAGATCGATTGATAGATAGGTAGATAGAAAGACAGATAGTCAGTTAGACAAATCGACAAATATACAGATAGATAGATAGACAATTAGATTGATAGACTGAAAGACTGATAGACTGATAGATAGATAGAAAGATAGATAGATAGATAGATAGATAGACAAGTAGATAGATAGATATATAGATTGATAGATAGACAAATTGAAAAATAAATAAATAGATAGATAGATACAAAGATAGATAGATAGAAAGTTATACTATTAGATATAAAGACATATACATAGATAGATAGATAGATAGGTATAAAGATAGAATTATAGATATATAGAGAGACAGATAAAAAATAAAAAGATATATATTTAGATAGAAAGATAAGATAGATAAATAGATAGATAGATAAGTAGATAGGTAGATAGATAGAGAGATATAGAGATAGATAGATAAGTAGATATGCAGATAAGTAGATAAGCAGATAGGCAGATAGGCAGATAGGCAAATTGGTAGATATACATATAGATAGACATATAGACAGATAGACAGATATATAAAGAGATAGACAGAAAGAAAGATATACAGATAAATAGAGAGATAGTGAGATAGATAGAGAGATAGATAGACAGATCATCAGATAGTCAGATAGACTAGTAAGATAGAAAGATAAATAGAAAGATAAAGAGATAGATAGACATATAGACAGATAGATAGATAGACTTATACAAAATATACATATATATAGACATATAGATAGATAGACAGGTAAACAGATAGATATATAGATAGATAAATAGATTTATAGATAAATAGATAGATAGACAGACAGATAGATAAATATGATAGATAAATAGATAACTAGATAAATAGATAAATAGATAGATAGATAGGTACATAGATAGAAAGAAAGATAGAAAGATAGATATATAGGCAGATAGGCAGAAAGACAAATAGGAATATACATAGATAGACAGATAGATTGATTGAATGATAAATAGATAGATAGATAGATAGACATATAGACAGATAGAGAGATACACAGATCGATAGAAAGATAGATATATAGATAGATACATAGACAAATAGATAGTTAGATAGATAGATTTATAGAAAGATTGATAGTTAGACAGATAGATAGATAGATAGAGACACAGATAGATAGATCATCATATAGTTAGATAAGGAAATAGACAGATAGAAAGACAAATAGAAAGATATAGAGATAGATAGATAGACACATAGAAAGATAGATAGACATATAGATAGATAGATAAACAGATAAAAAATACAAATAGACAGACAGATGGATAGATAGATAGACAGGTAGACATATATATATATATATAAATAAAAAAATAGATATACAAATAGACATATAGATAGATAGTTAGATAGATAGACAGATAGATAGATATAAAGATAGATAGACAAATAGATAGATATAAAGATAGATAGACAGATAGATAGATATAAAGATAGATAGACCAATAGATAGATAAATAGATAGAAAGATTATTAGATTGTCAAATAGAGAGTTAGACAGATAAATAGATAGATAGAAAGATAGATGGCTAGATAGATAGATATATAGAGAGATAGATAAACAAATATACATATATATAGATAGATAGATATATAGATAGATAGATATATAGATAGATAGCTAGATAGATAGATAGATATATAGATGAATATATAGACATATAGACAAATAGATATATAGATTTACAGATAGACATATAGATAGATAGACAAAAGACAGACATATAGATAGATGGATATATAGATACACAGATTGATATGTAGATAGATAGTTAGATAGATAGATAGACAGATAGACAAATAGACATCTTGATAAATAGACAGATAGACAAATAGACATCTTGATAAATAGACAGATAGATAAATAGACATAGAGGTTGATTGAGAGAAAGACAGATAGACAAATAGATAGATAACTAGATAGCGAGATGTCAAATAAATAGATAGACATATAGACAAATAGACATAGACTTATAGACAGATAGTCAAATAATCACATAAATAGATAGATAGATAGATAGACAAATACATAAAAAGATAGACAAATAAATAGATAGATAGACAGACAAATAGAGAGAAAAATAGATATACAGACAAATAGAAAGAAAGAAAGATAGATAGATAGATAGAGAGATAGATAGATAGACAGATAGATATAGATAGACATGCAGACAGATAGACAAATAGATAGATATACAGATAGATAGATAGACAAATTGATAGAAAGACTGATATAAAAATAGATTGATAGAAAAATAGGTAGACATACAGACAGATAGATAGATAAATAAACAAATAAATAGATAGACAAATAAATTGATAGAAAATTACAAAGATAACCAGATAGATAGATAGACAGATTAAAAAATAGATAAATAGATTGATAGACAGATAGACACATAGACATATAGACAAATAGACAAATAGAAAAATAATTTGATAGACAGGTAGACAAAGAGATAGATAGTCAAATAAACATATACATAGTTAGATAGAAATAAAGATAGATATACATATTGACACATCATCACATAGTTCAATAGACAAATAGACAAACAGATAAATAGATAGATACATTTAGAGATAGATAGACAAATAAAAAAATAGACAAATAGATAGATTGACATATAGATAAATAGATAGGTAGATAGATAGACAGATAACAAATAGATAGATAGACATATAGATAGATAGATATACAGATAGACTAATAGAAAGATACACTACAAGAAAAATAACATATAGTTATGGACAATTCCCAAGCTAACTAGGCTTTTTCTATGGCTAACCGGGATATAGCTACGTATTACCGATCAATTCCCTATCTAAAGTGCTTCTTGCTAAAATTTAGCGACAGAAAGTCTCCTTAGCTAAAAATTTAGCTACGAAAAAATTCTTGCTAAAAAAGACAAATTCACTAGCTAAATTAGCAAGGTTAATGAGAATTTTTATCACTAAACGAAAATAACAATGGATAATTCCCTAGCTAAAGTGCTAGTCTATAAATTTCAGCTACGGATATAGTCCCTAGCTAAATAAATATATCTAAATACATTTTAATATTTCTCTAGCTAAATTAACTAGGGAAAATTTCCTAGCTAAATTAGCAAGTGGATTTTTCCCTAGCTATTTTAATTTTAGAAATAATTTCAGAATTTAATTTATTTTAAAATTTTTTAATTAGATAATTTAATATTTTCTATCAAATTGAATAAAAATTGAAACTTTAAATAATTTATAATAAACAAAAAATGAAATCATTTAATATCTTATTCTAATTCAATATTTTACATAATTGAAACAAAAAAAAATAACAAAATTTAATTTTATTTTATTCATTATTGTATCTACCAACATTGCATAAAGTATAATATATCAATTTATTGATGTTGATTTCTCTCCCTCTGCTCCACTGATCATCATATTTCTACTGTGACAATGTTGTCCGAGTCACGACACATAATGTTTAGTGAAAAATCCTATCACTTATAAAATCTTTGTATGAGGAACAATGCGATATCATATCTGTAAGAAATTTAAACCACTCAGTCTAATTAAACAATGCGATATCATATATTTGGATTCATATATATTCCTGCAGGATATATGTAAAAATATACTAGCATTTCATTCATACATATATTACTGTAGTATATGTACATAAAAACAACAGTATTATGGGTACATGTAAATTGAGTACAAATATACTCAGTATATACGTTCATAAAATACTACAGTATTCTATGTAGGTATATACTGACTTTATTCGTGTGTATATACCTCATTAGGTATTGTTGCTGCTGCTCTTGTTGCTGCTCTTGCTACTACTGCCTTTGCCTTTGTCACTGCCAATACCACTGTTGCTATCACTGCTGCAACCGCTACCTCTACTACAGCCACAGCCACCGAAGCCGCAGCTACTACCACGGCCGACGCCGCTGACCGCTACCGTCGTTGACTATTGTCGCAACTGGCCGCTTCGGCGTCTACCACTCTTGCCCCCACTGCCGTTGCTGCCGTTGCAAGTCGTAGCTACCACCGTCGTCACTGCCACCACTACTACCACGGTCACTGATGCCACTGCCACCTCTACCGCTGCTGCCGCTACTTCCAGTGCTACCGCTGCTTCCAGTGCTGTCACGACTTCCGGTGCTGCTACTGCTTCTAGTGCAGACACTGCTACCGCCATTAGTGCCACTACTTCCGGTGCAGCCGATGCCTCCGATGCCACTGCTCCTGCCACTACCACTATTGCCACCAATGATTCTGCCGTTGTAGCTCCCAATGCTGCCACCGCCCCCACTCTCTCAACTGCCACCACTACTGCCGCTTCTGTTGCCTCTTTTGCTGCCGTCGCTGTCGCTTCCGTTGTTGCTTCCACTACTATTGATAATAAGTTTTTACATACCTATAATTGGCTAAAACTCTACCCAAAAAATTCGGAGGCACAAAAACATTTTCACAGATATATAAAAATAGTTACTATAGACATGAACATATACAAATTAAAGTTGATTGGCATAGAGCTTAAACTAAAATATAATTAAATAATTTAATTTTTTATATTAAATTTAATAAAAACAGAAATTATAAATGAAAATTTTAAATTCAACAAAAAAATTCTTTTAATAACTTATTCTAATATAATATTTTAAATGACTAAAACAAAAAAATATTAAAAATTATATTACATCTTATTAATCAAAGTATCTGCCGACTGTGCATAAAGTATAATCTATCAATGCATTGATGTTGCTTTCTTTCCCTCTACTCCTCCGATCACCAACCTTTTACTGCAAAAAAGCTATCCGAGTCTCGGTGCTTCATGTCTGTTGAAAAATCCCTTCATTTATACAAGCTTCATTTGGGAAACAATGCAATACACATCTGTAAGAAATTTAAACCACTAAATCAAATCAAAATAAATTAAAAAAGAAACTATGTTTTGATAAATATATATTACTGTAGTAAATATATACATATATACTAGCATTTCACTCATACATATATTAGTGTAGTATTGTACATATAAATTGTAGTATTATGCATTCATATATACCGAATACATATATATTCAGTAATATGTACATAAAATACTACAGAATTATATGTACGTATATACTGACTATATATGTAAGTATATACCCCATATGTTGTCGTTCCTGCTGCTCCCACTGTCGTTGCTGCCCCTGCCACCACCACTACCGGTGCTACCATCACCATCGTTGCTGCCACCCACCACCGCCACCCGCAGTTGCCTCCATCACCGTTGCTTCTGCCGTCACCGCCGCCACCATTGCCGCCACTGCCTATGCCACTGCTGTAGCCGCCACTGCCACCGCTGCTTCGGCTGCCGCCGATCCTGCCACCGCCACTAGTGCTGCAGCCCACTATGGTGGCTACCACCACTGCCCCCGCTGCTGGTGCTACCGCTGCATGCTGCAGATGTGATGCCAGAATATTTTTAATGTAATGGGAAAAATATTTAGAAGGCCATGAAGCCATTTTATAGTTGTCGTGCTGCAAAATGGATGATTGACCCAATTTTGAATAAAGGAAGTTACATGTAATATAAAATGACATAATAATAACATTTTCCCCCATAAGTGATAAGAAAAAGGAAGGACTGGCATGCACACTTTAGTTCATTGCCAAGAGAGTTTATTGCAATCGAGGAGCACTAACTTGATCAAAGAAGAGCCGTAGCTTTGATTTAGTTTTCAAGTTGAAACTAGCAAATGATGCATTTTCACAATCAAACAACTGATCTTGTTTCACATTAGCAAGGTGCACGTCAATTGCTCTCAATAGTTTATTCCTACAAGAAAAAAAAGGTAACACTGAAGCTTCAGATTGAATCAATTAACATATATATACACTTTTCGAGTTATTTAATATGTGGAAGAACAGAACCTCCAGCTATCCACTATGGCATTAGGACAGTTTTAGATCTGGATAATTCTGTTAGTGCAAAAGCCATTTCCATATGGAACCAGACATTTGCGTTGAGCCATCTTTACGCACAAATAGAGCAAACAACAAAAATGCACTCATCTTAGAGTTTTATCTATTGTCTTTAGTCCTAGAACATTTGCTACTATTAGTAATAGTCAATTCGAAAACATTTTTTTTTTCAAAATTTTGGTTATTCTTGGTTGCAGTATGTTATTCAATTGCATCTGTAAACATACAACACCCACTCCAATTGTCCAATATTTTTGTCCTTGGAGATGGTGTTTGTGCATCTGAATATGTATTAAAGAGGGACTATTAGGTTGAGAAAAAATTGTTTTTGTTCGGGAGTAAGCATCAAAGTCTTCTAGAATGCGACTGATTGCTTTGTAAAGGCGGATGGTTCTAGACTTCACTCCCTCCAAGTTGAGTTGTTGCAGTATTGCCTAGTTGAGCTTCTCTGTGGCAGCAACTTGCTGGAAGTTTTGCTGCTGTTACTCTGGCAAGCCAACTTCCATTGTGTAAGTTTTTGTGCCTGCTATAAAATGAATGTAAATGTAATGCAAGTGTTGTTTACATTCAATTTTGTAGAGAATATAATACATTGACAAAGGTGAAGCACATAAGAAGCTTGCATGAACTCACTCGCTTGATTCTCGATTCCCACTTTGGTCCCGCAATGCTGTGCTCCGCAAGACATAATTATTTTTTTAATATCATTTTGATATAATTTTGATCAAGGAAACACTGTAAAAAAACCATTTGTTTGCAAAGATGCATTTAATGATTTAGTGCAGAAGCTCCGAAGATAATCTCAATCAGTTCTGTCATAATTGAAGCTTGATGAGTCCTATGACCAAAAACCTAGTTGGTTGATTCTGGTTCGGAAGAAATGAATTGAGAGAGTGAGAGAGAGAGAGAGAGACCTGTATAAATGAGAGCGAGGTGGCTGAGTAATTCCCAGTCTTTTTTGTTAAAACTATCCATGGCTATCATCCTGGCTCCCTGTTCACTACAGGCGTTCGCAAGCACTAAGTTGATGGTTAAACAAGAAATGGAATGAAAAAAAACATAATAATAATTGTTTTTTGTGGGAGCCAAATATTACGGCACAATTGCTCTATTTGGGAGAGCGAGGTTGCTTACATAGGAAAACTAAAACTTGGTCAGATTTTGAAGCATTTCGCCCATTATTTCTCCTCCTTCAATCTCGTAAGAATCTTACTCCACCACCATATTGGCCGATTCACATTCTTTTTCCACCACTTGTCACATACACAAATTTGACAACAAAATCTGGAAGGGACACATAAAAGCAATATGAGTAATGAGGGAATTAAAAAACAAGCCTGCATGTTGCAACAGTAATGGTGAATGAAGTATAAGCAATCAAATTCAAGCAAATTGAGTTCCTCCCATCCACTTTTGAATTTTCACTAGCTAAATTATCCAAAAGGTGAAAAAAGAGAAAAAATAAATGGAGAGATCAACAACATACACAACATTAAATATTAAAAAATATTTCAATAACAAAAAGATAATTCAAGTATGTTATGATGAAATTTAACTAGCATAATTACATTTACACAAATTACAATCAAATAATCACATGTCAAAGATTTGCCAATGTTACATTTTAAAAGAGTATATACAACCAACATCTTGGGTCTCCTGTAAGAATGAATAGAATGATCGGGCAAAGAGATGAAAAACACTATCACACTGAGTAAAGAAATCTCATCGAGCCTGTTATGTTATAATTATATCACATCACTTTCATTAAAACACATTTCTAATATAATCAAGCAAAAATATAGTCATAGAATACAATCAATCATAAAATCACACCAGCCCACATTAATTCCATGTGCATTTTTTCTCTACTTTCTATGATCCTTAACCAAGCTTATATGCACAGATGGACATGTATAACTATGTTAAAATATCAACCTGCCACATGTTTAATGCAAGTGTAAAGCAATTCAAACATTTTAATAATAATAAAGAGTGGATTCACAAATGTACAAGGGATTTGAAAATATAACCTTCCATCGCTTATGACTGGTACTTATAATGAGTTTTAGAGAGTGGATTTGCAATTGTCAACTCATGAGAGTTAATGGATTTCTTGCCGAGACAACGCTGATTTGAAAATAAAGCAATAATCATAGAATAGATAAATGTCACTAGACGAATTCTGACTAAAATCTATGTCACATTTAAGAGATGATTTCTTAAACAACACATTGGCCCTTAAGTGACTCTGAATATCTGATCAATGTGCCCTATAACTGGAAGAATTCAAAAACTCAAACCCAGCAAAATGAGATGATGCCAACAATTGAATAGACATAACAAGTGATACACAAACCGATTATCAACTTAGAAAGCATTAAGATTCTTATAAACTTGATGATACACAAGTATTACATAGGCAATTGATTAGGTTTTTTTATATGATAAAAATGTAGCAATTTAGAAACAAGTAAATTCTTAAAAAAGGGTTCATAGTTCATACTTGTTGGTGGACATTACTTGGTCCCAAGAACAACATTGTTTGATCCGTTGGTCTTCTGAATTCATGAAATTTTGCGCAAAATATTGCCAAAGGCATTCTTGTCCTCCTACATTTTTAGTATCGATTTGAATTTAGCAACAAGTTCCTGCATAGTAAGGGGTTCGTTTTGCAGCAAAACACTAGGAAGGGACGCAATAAAAAGCCAAAAAAATAGTTTCACCTGTATCAATTGATCCACTCTAGCATTCAAATTATCCTAAGATGCTTCCTTGTGAAGAGTTTGTAGTGTATAAAGCAGGTGAGAATTGATATCATTTGAAAGATGTTGTTGAATGAGGGGATTAATAATTGAAAGGGGATATGATTTGATGATATTAAAACAAAGTAGAATTAATAATCTTATTTCAGATTTAAAAATCTTATGAATTAGCATGGAATATACTTAGACACAAAGATTTAAAACACTTATTTTACACATTTATCAGAAAATCTTTGTAAATGAGACATTTCTTAAGAGTTTATAGTAATTTATAAGTAACTACCAATTATAATTGATATATTTTAAAAATCCAATTTTCAAATTCTTGTGGAATTCAAATAATGGATGACTATGTTCTTCTATTTGGTCTTCAACTTCATGACTTATTCAAATGTTAAATTAAATATAATTTTCTATCTAATAAGATATCATTTCTTTATGCGATGATAAAAATTTATCCAAACTCTAAGAAATGTAAGCCTCGAATTCAAGATTTATCATGCACAATCTCTACAATCTATTGAGGTAAGACTATCAAGATAATATACTAGTACAATTTATTTTCTTATCTAGCCTTCATATTTTAAATGCTTCCAAATATTAAGATATGATAAGATAGATATGGAGATCACATTCGCACCCAAGTACATAAGACTCTTTCTTTAACAAGATATATAAAAAAAGATAAATATCTCAACAAATTTACCTAATGACTTTGTAGAGACTGTGCTTGAAGAGACTATGTAATACACAAATTTTTCAAGTGATCAATCATCTTAATATATTGTTCTCTCATAAAAAAATTTAACTTCAATGTTATTATGAAAACCAATATTAGTATTTAAACGGTCTCATGATCAATACTTACGAGACAACCTTTTTGAGGATAAGGTGTTATACTCAAAATTATATGAATTAGCAAAAAAAATAACTCAAAAAATAATAAAATATGTACAATGAGTCTATAAAATCTCAACTTGGATTGTGTCTACTCACATGTTGATAGCTCATATATAAAGAATAAAAAAACATAAACACAAATAAAATGCACCATCCTCAAATTGATGAACAAATATTTATGATATCAATTTTTTAAAAAAATAAATTGAAATTTATTCAACTCTTTCGTGAAGATATTCACTTGTCAATTTATTATATAAACATAAAATATACACATAATATCATTTTAGATCTTTTTTTTTTGGAAAAAAAAAATTTATTTTCTATATATTTTATTTGCTAGTAAAATATCAAAATAAATATTATATATCATTATCATAAAAATTTCTTAATAATATTATTTATAATTATACACCTGAGATTAATCATCTGAGAAATTCTTAATAAAATTATTTATCAAAATAAATAACAAAATATAATATCCACTACAAATTGATGAACAAATACTCATGATATCAAATTTTTTAAAAAAATTGTTGAGATTTATTCAATACCTACATGGAAAAATTCACTAGTTAATTTATTATATAAACATAAATTATACACATAATATAATCTTAAATCATTATATATACTTTATATACTTTATTTGCTCTTGAAACATCAAAATTAATATTATATATCATTATCTAATTATCATAATAAAAAATAAAAATAGAAACAAAATAATATTCAATATCTTCAAATAAATAATTAATCTAAAATATCACACTTATGATTATTATCATTAGATTTAATTATGTATCTATATCAAATCTCAAATTAATTATTTATTTATTATTTTTCAAATACATAAAATCCCAACTTAAATATGAATGCTTGAATAATTGTAAAAGCATTGATCCCTAACAAAAATCTAGGGCCTAAAAATCGCATCTCATCCTTCAGTATATGATAAGCTGCATCTATCTAAATCTATAATAAAAAATCTAAATAATTATTAATTATGCTTATTATAATAATTATATCTGATATTATAATAATCAGATAATTAATCTTACATATGATTTTCTAATATGTGAGAGTTAGCTAAATAAATCAGATCAACCATAAATCTAATATTTTAGTTAATCAAAATATCCATTACAAATAAGTCAAAGGATCAACTCAAAGTACATATATCAACTACATATCTTATCTATGACAATATAATCTCTCATTAAGATTATCTATATTTATCTGTGAATCTAAAAAATAAATAAATTCAAATAAATATAAGATATCATTTAAATTACACTTATCTGATAGTAATGTATTTGATATGTTGTATCAGTCTCTCTTTTTATTTATCATATTGATTTATTTTGTGATCTTCCATACAACTCCATACTTCAAACTTTTATAATTAAAATTTGAAACATGAATATTTTTTGTAAACTTTTAAAATAATTATGCATTCTAGAAGATATGTGCTCGTATAAATCTGAAGTGCCAGAAAATTTTGAATCCTTGGCACATTTATCATTACTCTATAAATTGCAAAGATCATTTATTAAAAAATTAAAAAATGTATCCCTTGAGCACACAATATTTGCTAGAATATACACATAAAGCACATGGATGACATTTTTATGTGTGTGTATTTTAGGACAATATAAAACAAGCATTCAGACCTCAGCCATGAGTTTCTCTTATAGCCTCAGATTAGGAATTCTTGGTGATGCGCCCAAATTATACACCAACTAATCAAAATTATGCATTTGCTTGTCACATTCTTTTCATGAGTTATATATGCTATTAGTGATGGCTTCAGCTGTTATATAATAGAACAAATCAAAGAATACTATTGGTAATTGCAAACTAGTAAAGGAAGTGAATTACTTAATGGCCTTTTATAATTAAGTAGAAGTTGATAAAACAACTAGCGGTCACAGTCATAGGTCCCATATAACAAATTATGTTTGGGTGTTTCGGGTCAAAAAAACAAAGTTGCTACAATTTTCCATTAACTACTACACTGTTCCAGACACGAACGCTTAAATATTATAGAGCAGCAGAATCCTTTTTGTTGAAATACATGCAAAACCCATGCGAAAATCATATGATAGCGAATGAACCTTTTTAGAGGCTTTAGATTGAGGAGCAAACTGTCTCTTGCGGGATCTTTCCTTACTGAATAGGTTTCCAAGGTATTGTTCATCTTCGGCATTAGCCTTGCCGTAACTATCATCTCTTGTATCATCATTTTCATAATTTGATTCTGATACAGCGGATTTATGGGAGACCAGTGTCAATTGTACTAGCCTCCGGCTGGCTCTCCTTGGCCCGGTTTGGTGGACCACTCCAAAAGTGGCCGCCATCATCACTAGCCCGTCACCTATCCATTAATACGCTTCGACTAGTGTTGGCACTCCACCGATGGGAACTCAGTGGAAACTTAAGGAGGGAAAACATGCAAAACTGTGTCAGCCTAGCAACACAAGTGATTTGTGTGAAAAATTGAAAATTGAACATAATAATTTATGATTTAATAATTTGATTTTATTAATTACACATAATCATCTATTCATGTATACTATACAATTGAAGTAATTCAACTTCCTAAATACGAGATATTAATTAGATTAACCACCCAAAAGACTAATTATTCAAATACTAGATCCATATTTAACAGATAACTATATATATATATATATATATATGGTTATTTAGCATTCCCTCAAACTCAAAATGCACCAATTATAAGCATTGATAGTTTGTCAACTAGAAAATGAGAATGAAAATTTGAACACAACTTAATAAAGAAATCTATAGCCTATAAAGAAGAAAAAAAAACAAAGTGATGGTGTCATACTTGAGTTGATAATGTGTAATGTGACAATCATGTTTAATGTGTGTGATTCATTCATTAATGACTAATTTATGAATAATTTGAATAACACTCTTGTAATCACAATATATAATAATGGAGTGAGAAAGCAATACTCTCATATATGCAAATAACTAACATAACCACACATAATTTCTATGGTAGTAAATGTCGTAGCATAATACTATGCTTTAATTAAAGATAAAGAAATAGATAATTATTTCTTATAGAGAAAGCAAAAGATCAACTACATGAACAATATAAACAATATCAATATGAGTAATAGTGAGATATGTTAAGCTCCCAACAATAGTATGACATAATATAGGATCTGATAAAGACACATTCACTACATGAAAAATCATATTTAGCTAGCGACAATTCCATAGCTAAATAGGCATTTTTCGTCACTAAACCCATAGCTAAATTATGGATTTTATTAGCTAGAAAAAATCCATCGCTAAATCTGTCGCTAAATCAATGATTTTATTAGCTAAGGAAAATCTGTCGCTAAATCCATAGCTAAATTAAGGATTTTATTAACAAGGGAAAATCTGTCGCTAAATCCGTCACTAAACTAATAATTTTATTAAAAAGGAAAAATTTGTCACTAAATCTATCAATAAATTAAGGATTTTATTAGCTAGGGAAAATCCGTCGTTAATCCGACACTAATTTTAGGCTTTTATTAGCGAGGGATGTTCCGTCACTAAATCTGTCTCTAAATTCCCCGCTTTTCTAGAGCGAAAATTACGAAAATTTTACGCCACTAATCCGTCGCTAAATTCATCGCTTAAATCCCTACTTTTCTTGAACGGAATTTACGAAAATTTTCTATCGATAATCCGTCACTAAATCCATCACTAAATCCCTTGCTTTTCTTGAGTGGAATTTACGAATTTTTTTTTTCGCTGATCCATTGCTATTTTTTTTCAAAGAAAAATCATAAATCCATTGTTATTCCCTAGTTAATCCTTTACAATTTAGCTAGGGATTGATCCCTGGCTAAAATTCCCTAACTAAATCGATATTTTTTGGTAGTGTGAGATTTGTCACGTTTGAGATATGTATCATATAATAAATTTAATAGTATAAAACAACATAAAAAATAATCTCGCACATTAAAATATATACAAAATATATTAAAATATTAGAATATATAATAAAATATAAATGTTGATAAACTATGTAAGTTTATAGGCTTAAAAAAGAAGTAATTTCAACTGGATATCAAGCATCATTTAAATCATACATATCTAATTTTATAATTATGTCTTAATTATCATTATAAAATATCTGACAATGTTAAGAAAAAAAATTAATAAAATAATAAATAATGACTCATACTAGACATGATATTTTGCTTTCTAAAATTTATTATTATCTTTTATAATATGATGAATATGAATTCATCTACAAATGCTCATACATTATACTTGGGTATATATGCAATATGAATAATATATTTAACAAATATAAAGAATATTCATTTTTGAAGATAATTAAAATAAAAAAAAAATATTTTAAATATTAATCTTTTATTTTATTTCTTTACTACTTAATTGCTTATAAAAATCATAGGATTAATATCAAAATATTATTAAATTTATATCAATTTTCATAAATTGACTATAAGAACTTTAAAATAAAATTTAAGAATAATTAAATAATTTATTTAAATATTATAAAAATAAATATGATATTTTTAGTGATTATCAAAGTATGGAAATCAATATCATATTTGTAGATTAATTTTTTCTTTCAGTTAGCTAAAGACAAATGATAAAAAAGTCATTTAAATAGGAATAAGTTATTAAGATATTTGAATATTAGTTATTATTTCATCTTATCTAATAATAACAAAAAAAATTAATAAATTGAATAGGTAAAGATTATACAAATACAATTTTTTCCTATTATCTTAGATGATATTTGAACATGATATACTAACTCCTTAGATATCTAGTATAGCATCAAAGTTTTTTTATTATGAAAATAATTTTAGATAGAAAGACCTGGGTATAATCAAAAATTATTGAATCTATATCATGCTTAAATATTTTGGAGAAAGCATGAATGAGTCTTTAAGATAGAATCTAAAAACATATACAAAAATAATGAAACCAAAACTTATAGATGTGATAATTCAAACAAAACCAAGTGATATTATAACACTAACTCTACACTCTCATATATTTTATTTTATAATCTTTTTATTGTGTTTTTTATAAGCATTTATATTTACATTTTTAGACTTGTATATATTTCTAATATACTTTTTTACATTGATAATCATACATAGTTTTGTTTAAATTTTATAAATTATAAATTTTTTATAATATTATTTTTATTTTTTTAATTCTCAAATAAATATATATAGATATAGTAAGTAGCAAAGAGGTGAGAGAATAGATCCCAGTCAAAACAAGAAAAAGCTCGCATGAGTTAGCCACATGTTAATTTTTAACCTGAGCCAAAACCAATCTAACGAGTCCCATTCTGCCCCAGGACAATGAGCCGTGCTAGACACCTTTGTTTGTTGTAGAGCCAACAGGAGATGCCCCATGCTAAAATGCATGATGTGCTCGACACCACATTGTAGTCTAGTTGAGCCTCAGAAAAATTGATCATGTTGGCCTGGCATGACCTATTTGTCACCTCTATTTTAGCTTATTACATTTTTATTTTTTTGTTATGTTATGTCATGAAAACTCACAACATATAGACTGCGTCAGTACATTTATCTATTATATAAAAGTATTGTTTATATGTATTTTTTCATATTACGTATCATGAATATTCTTCTTCTCTTTGATTTCTACATATTCAATAGAAGATCTCTATAATATTAAAAAAAATAATTCTTTATTATTTTATAAAAATGTACCAAAAAAACACTAATATTATATAAATCAATAATAAAGATAAAATATAAAATATTATTATAAGCAATTACTCTACATAGTCTTCAAATCAATGAGTTGTGTAATTTAATCTATAATGATCTAATAATTAAAGTCATCTAAGATGAAATAATCAAGTCAAGTATTACCTACTCAAAACTATAGGCAAACAAAGCCAACTAAACCCATGTCCCTAAAATGGGGCCCCTGCATAGTTGTTTTTGATTAGGTTTGTCACCTAGGAAAAAAATAAATGGTTATGATTAGTGCGACACAATTTTATTAAAAATAATTTTGCCCTACTACAATGGAGCAAGATCGGGTCAGGCCAAGCAACTGAGACATAAAATATATGTATATGAACCATCTCAATGGCCTAGCATGATCTAAGTTGGTCCAAGTTTGAGTATAATTTTTTGGATATTAGGTCAGATAGTAGTTTATATAGTAAAGCAATTAGACTATATGAAAATATATGTACAACATGAATAATTAAGTTTTATCATTCATATTATTTTATACACAATTTTTAAGTTTTTTTATTCATATTTTAGCATAGTAAGACTAATTGATTTCTTGTATCTTTTTGTATTAAAATATAATAATTAAAAAAGATATCAAATCAAAATTATAGTATCTCAACAACAATACTCTATCCGTGGTAGTAATTATTACAAATGATCAACTTAATATTAAGAGTGAACTTATCTTATGGTCATCTTTTTCTAAAATAATATAAATATTTGAAGTCAAGTCAATATATTTTTGAGAAATTTCTCGAATGATTGACCAAATAATGATGTTAATACTTATCAGCTGATAAGTTTTCACTCTAAATTCTATATGATTACTCAGTAATAATTAGTTGTTATATTACCTATTCAGATTGACTTCGATTAGCCTTTAATCAACTAATCAATGAAAACGTAACTATTTATTATCATAGTTATTAGTCATTGATAATCAAGAAGAGTTAATTGTCAAATGCAGACAATATATGATCTCATGTAACAAGTGATTGAGCACTTACTTCTTCATCCCTTTATAAGAAGACTTAAGTTGTAGCAACTTTCATATATCACTTTACTAGTTTTTAATTATTAGATTTAAGATTAATAGATGAAGATAATAATCCTCCAATTGGAAAAAAAAATGCACGAGCATCATGAGAAAACATTAAATAGTCAAATTGACATTGTTCTATCATGAAAAGACAAAAAACAAACTAATAAAATTTGAGGTCATAATGAGAGTTGTAATGAACATTCTTACACATACTATTGTAAATCATATTACCTGGCCTACTTAAAAATTATTATAGACTATATTCACTTATTTCATAATAATTTTATACAAAAGACTCACCTTTTTTCTATGATCACAAGAGACTTTCTCATGATCTAAATATTTTAATGAATATCTATCTACTTTCACTGCTTACTAGAGGATAATTGAAGACTCATGACCCAACAATCATGTTAGATATATTTAATTTTTATTTTCTTTTCTTTTTAAGTCTAGATCCTTCTATATAACTATAGTCACCAGCATTTTTGTCGTCATAATAAAAGTATGATAGCATTGATGTTTGTTCCTTCATACCTTTTCACATTTCTTATATTTTAAATTTTTTTAGCCTTTTATTTGTGTATTATTTGGCTAAATAATGAAAATATAATTTAATTTTTAGAATGACTTGTAATCCAATCTTAGGAAGCTCACTAGACATATCTTTAAGCAAAATATTGAAAATTATTGAAAAAATCAGAAATATAGTGAAAAGAATATATTTCTCAATTATATGATAGTATCGAAAATGTGATATATTTTTTGAGATTTTTCTTTCCTAAAATTTTAAAAAAACAATGAGTATACAATCGCCAAACAAAGGTTAGAAAGTATTTACTTATTAAGCCGGCCAAACATGAGAAAGTATCTTTGTTTATTCACAAAATTAACCAATAATGACTTAAAGATAATTATCACTGCTATTTTGTTAATTTAAGGTGACTATATAAAGCACAATGCATGAATTGATGGAGTTGCAAGAAAATATTGCAAAAGATCATTGAGGAATTAATGCCATGTATATATCACCAATAAAAATGAAAGCAAAGATTACCAAATTTCATGTGAGAATAGGATGAACCAGAAAACATCTAGTAATATAGAACAAAACAAGAGAACAACATATGTATGACCAAGGCTCAGATTGCTACTCTCAATGGCGACCAAAATGAACAATGAGATACACAAATTTAAAAGCAACACACCATTATATAGTACTCCAAGTGATCCGATCAATGCACATCCAATTTTCACCATGGCATGCGCCGGCATCAATTTACTGCCAAATCAACATTTCTATTGAAAAAATGAAAAAGATGAAAAAAACCTGAATATATATGAGGATGGTCGACTTAAAAAGTAAGTCCATCGCTAAAGTAAGGATTTTATTAGCAAGAAAAAATTTGTCACTAAATCCATCGCTAAATCAAAGATTTTATTAGCAAGGGAAAATTCGTCGCTAAATCCATCGCAAAATCAAGGATTTTATTAGCAAGGAAAATCTGTCGCTAAATCAAGGATTTTATTATCAAGGGAAAATCTATCATTAAATCAAAGATTTTATTAGCAAGGAAAAATTAATCGCTAAATCCATTGGAAATCTAGGATTTTATTAGTAATGGATATTCCGTCACAAAATCCATCGCTAAAATCCCCGCTTTTCTTGAGTGAAAGTATGAAAATTTACCATTGCTAAATCCGTCGTTATATCCCCCACTTTTCTTTAGCAAAAATTTCAAATAATTATTCCTTGCTAATCTATCGCTAGTCCGTTGCTATTTTTTTATAAAATATTATCAATCCCTTGCTATTACCTTACTAATCCCTTGCAATTTAGCTATGGATTGATCCCTAGCTAAAATCCCCTACTAAATTGATATTTTCTTGTAGTGATAGATAAATAGATAGATAGACATATAGACAGACAGAAAGACAGATAGATAAATAGACAAATAGATAGATAATCAAATAGACAAATAGTTAGATTGGCAGATAGATATATAGGAAGATAGGTAGATAGATAGATAAATAGATAGACGGATAGCCCGATAGATAGATATTTAGATATACATATTGACAGATTGAAAGATTGATAGATTGATAGATTTAGAGATTGAGAGATTGACAGATTGACAGATTGACAGATTGATAGATTGACATATTGACAAATTGACAGATTGACAGATTGACAATTGATAGATTGATAGATTGATAGATTGTTAGAATGATAGAAAGACAGAATGGCAGATAGGCAAAAAAGCATATATGTAAATAGATAGATTGGCAGATAGGCAGAAAGGCATATAGGTAAATAGATAGATAGGCAGATAGATAGATAGACAAATAGATAGATACACAGATAGACAGATAGATAGATAGATTTATATATAGATTGATAGATACACAGATAGACAAATAGACAAATAGATAGATATAGAGATAGATAGACAGGTATACATATAGACAAATAAACTGATATTAATGACAGATAGACATATATACAGATAGAGAGATAAAAAGATAGACAGATATGCAGATAAACAAATAGGTAGAAAGGTATATATGCATATAGGCATATTGGCAAATAGAAATATATGGAGATAATCAGATTGATAGAAATACTGATATAAAGATATATAGATAGATATATAGACAGCTAGACAACTAGAAAATACATAGACATATAAATTGATAAATAAATAGATAAATAGATAGACATGTAGATAGATATATAGAAAAAAGATAGCTAGATAGATATACGCATAACAATACAAATAAATATATAGATATATAGATAGATAGATAGAGAGACATATAGACAAATAGATAGATAGAGAGAAAGATAGATAGACAAAAAGATTGAAAGATAGATAACCAGATGGCCGAATAGTAAGATAGATAACCAGATAGACATATAGTCATATAGATAGATAGACAAATAGATAGATAGGCATGTAGACATATAAATAGATATGCAATTAGGTAGATATATACATAGATAAATTAAGAGATATACAAATAGAAAGATAAACAAATAGACAAATAGATAGATAGATATATTGATAGATAGATAGATAGACACATAGATAGATAGATAGAGAGGTAGAAAACAGATATATATATATATAGATTGATAGATAGACAGATAGACAGATAGACAGATACACATAATAACAAATAGACAAAAAAATTTATAGATAGTTATAATGATAGAGAAAAAGACAAATAGACAGATAGATAAATAAACATATATATAAATAACTAAATAAATTGATAATCAGATATACATATAGACATATAGACAAATAGATAGATAGATAGATATATAGATTGATTGATTGACAGATACACAGATAGACATATAGACAATAAGACATATAGATATATATATATAGATAGATAGATAGACCGATAGACAGTTAGACATACAGACAGATAGATGCATAGATAGATATATAGATTGATAGTTAGACATATAGAAAGAACAAAAACTAGAAATACCGAAAGATAGATACATAGATAGATATATAGATAGATAGATAGTTATATAGATAAACATATAGACATATACATAGTAAGATAGATTGATAGAATGATAGACATAAAGATAGATTTATAGATAGACAGATAGACAAATAGATAGATAGACAGATAGACAAATAGATAGATAGACAAATAGATAGATAGATAGATAAACAGATAGCTAGATAGATAGATAGGCAGATATATAGATAGAAAGATAGATAGATATATAAATGGATAGGAATATAAATAGATAGGCAAATAGGGACAGACAGATAGATGGGTAGGTAGATAGATAGTTAAATAGATAGACAAATAGATCGATAGACAGATAGACAAATAGATAGACAGATAGACAAATAGACAAATAGATAGATAGATCAATAGATATACATATATCCAGATAGATAGATAAACAAAAAGATAGATAAGTAGGTAGATATATAGATAGATAGAAAGATGGATAGAAAGCTAGATAGATAGAGTTGACAGATAGATAAATCTTTAGATTGTTAAATAGATAGATAGATAAATAGATATACAAATAGATATATAAAGATAGATAGATAGATAAATAGACAAATAGATAGCTAGATAGATAGATAGTTAGATATATAAATAGGCTAATTCATAGATATACAGATAGGTAGATTGATAGATAGACAGATAGACACATAGACAAATAGATAGATATATAGACATATAGATATATATATATATAGATTGATTGATTTATAGATAGATAAAAAGATAGTCACAAAGATAGATAAATAGATATATATATATATATACACAATTAGATAGATAGACATATACATAGATAGATAGATAGACAGACATATAGATAGATTTATAGATAGATAGATGTATAGATAGATAGATAGATAGACAGATAGGTTGATATGAAGATAGAAAGATAGATAGACAGATATACATATAGACTGATAGACTGATAGATAGAAAAATATATAGATAGACAAACAGACAGATAGATAGATAGATATATGGACAAACAACAGATACAAAGATAGATAAATAGATAGATAGATAGATAGATAGATAGATAGACTGATACAAAGATAGATAGATAGACAGACATATAGACATATATATAGACAGATAGATAGAGAGATAGAATAATATATAGATAGACAAATAGATAGATAGATAGATAGATAAGAATATAGATAGATATGAAGATAGGTAGATAGATAGATAAACAGATAGACAGAAAGATCGATAGACAAATAGTTTGATATATAGATTGACAGATTCACAGATTGATAGAAAGACAGATTAGTAGATAGGTAGATAGGCATATAAGTAAATAGATCGATAGGTAGATAAACAAATAGACATATAGATAGATAGATAGATAGATATACATATAGATAGATAGATAAATATATAGATAAATTGATAGACAGATAGACAAATAGACAAATAGACAAATAGACAAATAGATAGATAAACAAATAGATAGATAGGTATACATATAATAGATAGATAGATAGACAGGTAGACATATAGATAGATAGGTAGATAGACAAATGATAGATAAACATATAGATAGATAGATAGATACGCAATTAGACAGAAATGGAAAGGCAGATTTGCATATATGCATATATACAAATAGAAATATAGGCAGATAAACAGATTAATAGTTAGACAAATAAAAAGATATATAGATAGATAAATAGACAAATAGACAAATAGACAAAAAGGCAAACATATATATAGATAGATAGATAGATAAACAGATAAATAGGTAGACAAATAAATAGATAGATAGGTAGATAGATAAATAGATAGAAAAAAAATTGATACACAGCTAGGTAGATAGATAAATATATTAATATATAGATAGGTAGATAGATAGATAGATACACATATAGACAGATAGATATAGATAGATAGACAGACATGTAGATAGATAGATAGATGACCAGCTAGCTAGATAATTAGATAGATAGATAACTAGATAACCAAATAGCCATATAGATAGACGAATATAAAGATAGACATATAGACTTATAAATAGAAAGGCAAATATGCAGATTGACAGATAGACAAATAGAAAGATTGAAAAATAAAAAGATAGACAAATAGATAAATAAATAGATATATATATTGATAGACACATAGACAGATATATAGAGAAATAGATGTATAGATAGATTGATAGATATACAGATATATAGATAAACAGATAGATAGATAAATAGATAGATAGATATATAGATTGATTGTCACATAGATAGATAGACAGATACATAGATTCACAAATAGACAAATAGATTGATAGATTGATAGAAAGATAGACACATAGGCAAATAGATAGATAAGAAAATAGATCGATAGATATCTAAATAGATTGATAAACAGCTAGATGGATAAACATATAGACAAATAGATTTATAGATAAATAGGCAATCATTTAGTTTGATAGACATAAAGATAGATTTATAGATAGACATATAGATAGATAGATAAATAAATAGATATATAGATTGATAGACAGATAGATAGATACATATGTAGATAGTTAGATAGAAAGATTGATAGACAGATAGGTAGATAGGCAGATAGGCAGATAGACATATAGGTAGATGGTAGATAGATAGATAGACATATAGGCTGTTAGACATATAGATATATAGACAGATAGATAGACAGACAGATAGACAAATATATAGATAGACAGACAGACATATAGATAGATAGATAATTTGATAAATAGATAGATAAATCGATCGATAGATAGAATACAAATAGACATATAGACAAATACACAGATAGCTAGATAGATAAATAGATTGATAGAAAGACTTGTAGATAGACAGACATATTGATAGATATACAGATAGACACATAGATAGATAGATAGATAGACATATATACTTATAGACATATAGGAAAATAGCTAGATAGACAGATAAATAAATAGACAGATAGATAAAAAGATAAACAAAATGATAGATAGATAGATCACTAAAGAAAATGTCTATTTAGCTACAGTAATTTAGCTAAGAAAATAATCTCTAACTAATTTGCTAGGGTTTAGCTAGGGAATAGCAAGAGAAGTTTGATTTTACCTTGAATTAAAAATTTGTGATGGATTAGAGATTGAAAATTTTGATTGAAAAATTTCCTTAGCTAATATTATCTAAGATTTTTTTGCAAAGAATGCTGATAATTTTTGCAACGGCAGTAGCAACAGAATATTCCCAGATATTTATATCGAAACAAAACCCATCGCCAAGTAATTATCTTAAAATTTTTTTATGATTTTATATTTAATAGCAAGTGATTATTTCTTAATGATAATTTTCACAAAATATATGCATTTAGCTAGGGATTTTCCCCTAGCTATTTATACTGGGTATAATTTTTATCACTAACCTATACTGATTTAATTTTTTTAATATATTATTTGTTTTAATATTTTATTTAATTTTTATATTAAAGGTTTGTCATGGTCTATGATTGAGCGATCCTTGAAAGACACCTTCTCCTCATATAATAATAAAAATAGGATATTATAAATAAATAATTTCAAATATATATAAATACGAATTAACATTTATATTAATAAAGACAAATAACTTTTTTTTATATTAATAAAGACTTATTCAAGGTATATTAATAAATACGAATATATAGCTTTAATAACTTCTCCTCATAAATATCATTAGAGGTATATTAATAAATATGAATATATAGCTTGAATAACTTGAATTAATTCTCTTCATCATTATTATAAATAAATAATTTTTTATTTTTTATTTTTTTTATTTTTTTATTTTTTTATTTTTTTATTTTTTTATTTTTTTTATCTTTTTAAATTTTTTTATTATTTTTTTATGTTTATTGTTTTTAGTATTTTTATTATTTTTATTATTTTTATTATTTTTATTTTTTTAAACATATTTATAATGTTTATATAACAAAACTTGATGAATATTGTATATGATATGTGGTATAATCAATAAACCCTCTAGATTTTTTTTTGTTTTAATGTTGACATGACATTTTTAAAGGGGGTAATTTCATTTAAGAGTATCAATATATTTTTAGATTTGATGCTATTTTTTTTAAATTTAAATAGTATTAGAGTTTTTTTATTAAATATTTTTAATTTGAAGCTATTTTACATATTCAATAAAAAAAAAGTAAATATTGTTGAATTGTGGTGCTGGAGCCTAGAGCCTGGAAGCTAGTTTTCTTAACTGTGTCTTATGAATCCCTCACTACCGTAGGACTAATCATTGTCTCGATTCTCCTGGCTCTCCATTCCCCGGCACCTCTGTCACAACTCACTTCGATATCATCCTGCTATGCTTCATATATAAATATGCGGAAGTACATGCGACTTCTTAAAAATTCTTCCTCAATCAATGATTATGCCCTGTTTCTTCCAGTTTTTCTCATTGAATCTTATCAAGCTGGTATATGAATATCTAATATATCATGTATACCCAGCTTGAATAGAAGTATGACCAATAATACTCAACCTATTTTATTTTGTATTTTTTGATGAATTGAAAATTAATATATATATATATATATATATATATATATATATATATATATATATATATATATATATATATATATATATATATATTATTTTTTCATAGAAAATTTCATTGGAAACTATGTGTATGATTGCATCATTGTCATAATAAAGAATAATTTTTATAAAAATTAAAAATTCACTCTCTCTAGTCAAATATATAATTCAAAGAATCTCATAAGTTAGAGTATTTATGACCTCACAATTTATCTTTGCACAAAATCATGGAATAATTTTTTATTTTTTATTTTTTTAAGAGATACAATTATTTATAAGAAAAATCTAATTATTTATAATAATTTATTATTCTTTGGTTGTTGATATCAAACTATAATTTAAATAATCAATCTCACGAGTATCAGTATGATCTCTAAAAGAAATATGAAGTATTAGTGATTTCATTTAATATTAAATTTTTTAAAGAATAATGTTCATATGTAACTATCTAGTATCTCAGAAATAACTTATTATATTGATAATATAATATATTTGATAATAATTGTTTGATAGTGAATTTAATGTACTATGTAAGAGTTTATTTTTGCCAAAATATTTATAATATTTTTCTGTCAAAATAAAAGTATATTTTGATGACCTATAATATAATTTCAAGAAAGTACCTAAGACTTGCAAAGAATTTTATTTGAAATTATATCAGAAAAAACTTATTTCATATATAGTAATAAAACTATAATATTTATGAAATAACATGATAAAATATAAAGCAAAACAAAATTATATTATTATATATATATACATCTCTAAAAAAAAGAAGAATAAAACATTGTTAAAGAATAAAGCATGAAAGAACAAGAGTGAGAAGACTTCTTATTGGAATGATCTTATAGAGAAGTGAAAGATATCTCTTATAATAATAATTTATTAATAATAAGTTATTATTAATTCCAAATATTTTTATAATGATGTTAATAATGATCTCCATAAAGTTTGTTTATAAACATACAAATTAAATTTATAAGGGACATCGAGTGGTATGATTTTTATCATTAATCACATTTTAAATGTGGTTATTTACAACACGATCATTTATTTATAATAATAATCAATATGAATAAATAAAATAATAATTCTAACAGGAGAACTCCAATAAAAGAGAGAATTTTGAAATATATTTGTGTAACAAAAAACATGTTATAATTGAAAAAAATTATCAAACTAAGTTCATAAAGACTACATTAGCTCAATAAAATCCATTTTGGCACCTTCATGAAAATTAGGTGGTTGTTTTATGAATTTTTCATTCTCAAGTTTTTTTAGAAGAATTATCTTTTTTATTTAAAATTAACAAATAATTCACTTGTGATAACTTCTTAAGAATAATAGTATCTAGATGGATTGAAGGTCGTGCATTTCTTTTCACATGATATGTTGTCAGTCATAATGCAAGGGTACGTTGAAAGAAAATTTGTGGTATCACGAATTTGATTGAATAGGAAATTTAGAGTATGATAAAATCTCTTTGATAGGATATCTAGTATAACTTTGTTATATCATTCAGAGAATAATTGAAAGATTAAATTTAACAAAATCATCTCAATGATCATTTAGTCTCTACAAGATACTTATCAATAGTCTGAATAAGATGTTTTCTCATCATATTTCCTCTAAGATGAAAGATATCTTTCTCTTGAATTTCATGACCATTTGAACTCAATAAATTTGATTGAATAAGAATAATACCTAGAAGGAATTGGTGAGTAATGAAACTTTTTTATTAGAAATTTCTTCATTTTAATCAGTACAAGCCTTAACATCTTACAATATTATTGGAAAAAAATAAAGAATTATATAGATTTAAATTTTTGATAATCTGATGCAATAACTTTGAATGATGCTAAAAATGGAGATACACAATTCTTTAGAGAACCTTTAGAAGCCTTTATATCTAATTTTCAATGGATAAGTCTTCAATGGTTCATCAACATTAACAACTAAAATATAATCTTAAAAAACCATCATCTTAAAGAATATAACTTTAACACTAATATTGTTTATATTTGTAATTGGAGAGTAACATTTATTCTCTTTTTTAGTACTCAAATATTAATTGAATGCATACTCAATGATATTAAATATTATTTTCTCATGTCTAAAAAAGTTATTTTGCAAAATAGGTACTTTCAAATACTTAGAAATAAACTAAAATGGTTAGAGATATGATTTATCTAGTAATTTATTATTAGAATTATATATTTAAAAATTATCAAGAAACACTTGTTTCCTATAAAAAGTTTTTTAATAGTTAATCAAATATTTATTATTTTTAATTATATTTCTGAGGTTAATTATATTCTAGTATAACAAATTTTTTGGTTCATTACATGCTAAAGAAAGTAAGGAATAAATTTTGTAGAAATATATTTTAAAATATAATATGTATCAAAAAAGTAATATTTTGAGGTTAAATATATTCATGTAAATATATAATATTTATTATAACAATTCTTTTTTTGTTATAATTATTTTTACTTAGTAGTTAAAGTAACCAACATTTGAGTTATCCTTGTAAATTTTTTGATTTATATATAAGTTAGGTTTTTGTTTGTTTGTTGATTGAGTATATTTGTATTTTTTTTTTCTTTCTAACATTTTGTTTGAATTATTTTTTAGTAGATGTTTATATGGTATCAAAGATTGTGTTTGAAAAAACTTCATCTAAAGTTAGCCTCAATGAAGTGTGCTTGAGTATGTGATGGTGGTATCAAAGATTATTTTTACTTAGGCATTCATTTCTTGTCAAATCGAGAATATTGAATCCTAGTATTAGATATGTTTGAATGATATATTGTGAGACCTACACAAAAAAACATATAAGAATTTTATATTCTCAATGTCAATTTGTATGAGTAAAAATTTATTTATTTTCATTATGACATTTGGGAATATAGTTGAGGTGAAAGTTTAGATAAGTCGAGATACTTTATTATCTTTATTAATAAGTGTATTTATTTTTGGCAAATATCATGTAAATCATTAATTTTGGAAAAAAATGGTTACCAATTGGAAATTATATTTGAATTAATAGATTGAGAATTGTTAGTTTGATGTTGATTTAATATTTGAATTTCTAAGAAAGCACGATTCCATACATTCTCAAAGCACACTGGCCATGCATGGTGACTTATTTCGTGTATACATTTATAAAAAGTAATTATTCCATCATTATATAATGTTCACATAAATAATATGATATATAATTTGATTAGTAATAGAGTAAACCATTTTGTTTTTTAAAAAATGTGCATATAGTATATATATCCAAAGTAATAGATGAGTTGTGCATGTGAAGTTTCTTATTTAGTGCTGTCTATGTTTGCTCAACATATATATTTTTATTTTTTTACAATGAAACTTGTGTACTAATATATTTATGTACACAAAAAACTTGCTAATTTATTTGTCACACATACAAAAAATTAGAAATTTCCAAGAGCAGCCATCTCGGGCTGCTCTTGCCAAAATGTAGTTTTTTTTTTATTTTTTTTATATTAAATAATATTTTAATGTGTTATGTTTGCTTATAAAAGATTAAATTAAAAAATACATATAATGTGAGCTAACAACCATCATAGAAAATGAAAATAGGCTTTCCAATACAAAAAACTAATTTATCAGTTTAATATCTAATCGGAAAAAGTATATAAGTGATGGTCATATCTATAATATTTGCTAAATTAATTAGTTTCCTTCCTTTATATTGTTTAGGTATGAATTGATGTGTATGTAAACAATCTTTAAGTAAATTACTTAAATATTAGGATAAATTTTTTCTTAACACAAAAAATTTGTCATTTTTTTGTCACACATACAAAAAATTAGAAATTATCAAAAATAATATGGTACAACTAAATGAAAACAAAAAAAATAAAACATGATGAAACACGTCATTTAATAATGACTTTCAAATTTTTGACTATGATCTAATGCCATTTTTTTGTCACACAGACTATTTGGGCTTAATGAAAAAAGGTCCCTTGGGCTGCTCTTGCTAAAATGTAGCTTTATTTTAAATATCTAATTGGCAAAAATATGAGTGATGACCATATCTATAATTTTTGCTAAATTAATATGTTCCTATCCTTCATTTTGATTAGGTATTAATTGTTGTGTATGTAAGTTTTCTTTACCAAATTTTCTTTTGATTGTAGTTTTCCATATTTTATGTTAATGTTAATGTCTATAATTCTTTGTATCTCTAATCAATCTATATTTATAATGTCAGGAATCTATAATTGCAACACAAATGATCAGCTAATTATAATGATGATTTTATTTTAAATGTTCATGAAACTATGTTATATTTTTGTTTTAACCATGTAACTTTTGTATCAGAATTATTTCAAAACTATTTTTGCTTTTTGTTATTTATTTTAGAACATTTGTATTTATGGCTTCCTATTCATCTTTTATGCACTCTCATAAAATTTATTGGTATAGGTGAAAATGCATAATCTCGTTCTGATGTGGTAAAGAAGATGTGAGACTATATAAAAGAAAATAATCTACAGGTATGCCAACATCCATCATCTTCACCTACCCCTATGAGAATCCGTGGTGTTATTCTTCAATTTCAAATAATCATTAAATGTTCTTGTTTTTTATATTAATCTATCAGATAAGCAGAGAATAATATACGATGATAAATTGAAAGAGCTATGCCAACACAAGTCTTTCACTAGATTTGCTGTCTCAAAGCTCTTATCTCCTCACTTCTTGAAGAAGGAAGAGTGAGCAACTTGCTGGAACATTATTTTTGCCTATCTGTAGCTAAACAAGATGAGATTTGTTTGGTGGCATCATTTTTCTTGATTCTGGTTTTGTTCTTTGTTGGCCGACAAACATAACCATGATTTTTTGCAGGACATCTGCTATGCAAACATGGCGTCGATTTTAGAAGTTGATGACTTCAAGTGTCAAATGTTCATGCAGGTTTTGGTTTTTGATTAAGATTTTGATTTTGATTTTGATTTTGATTTTGATTTTGTTTTTTGAGATGTTTCTGCGGCAAAATGAAAGTTTTTGTGTTTGTGTTGATGCAATTTGAGCGTTAAAATTGATGCAGTTTAAGCTTGTGCCGAGAAAAGGATAGCTAGATATGACCAAAAAAGCCATATTACTTCCTTTAGTGCGAGCCAACACAAATTGGTGCAGCCAAAATATCTATCAGCCAAAATATAACCCACACACTAAATCATTTTTTATTATTTTTTTTAATTTTTCAATACTATATTTATTTTCCACACTACATGCATTCACTGCCCACACTGCCTCACAAAGCATGCCACACTACATTCATATAACCACCCACAACCTTTCCACACACGCATTCATTGTGCACACTATCACATTGCAAATGCCACACTACCACCTGATTTATGCAGCATAAATGCGATCTCATCAATATGAGCTATGGCAAGTCCATTTTACTTCCAGATTATGGCCTTTTTGTTGATCTTGTTAATGAAGTATGAGCTGTAGCTATTCACAATTGAAGCTAGATGCAAGTCGAGCAGAGGGTCAATAGCTGATGGTGATGTTGGGGTTAGTGTAAGTACTCCTCGTGGTGCTATGGCTCTAGTGCTCAGATGGCTTCTCTAGTGCCCAGACGAAATACAGGCTTCATTCTCATGATGTGCCATATGGCTCTGGTAGTGGTCGGCAATCTGTTATTGAATTTTGTCTTGTTGATGAATCCAATAGCTACTTTTTAATTATTTTATTTCTTCCATGTTCTAAAATAGTCTGTTGGAAATATAACATTTTGTTGTATGGATGAAATTTTGTAGAATGATTGGTAAATGCTATATATATGGTATAAAACTCCATAATTCTTTTAATCAGTATTCATCATGCATATTGGTTTGAAGGTAATATAGAGATTTTCATCTAGAATCAGTCTAGGAATTGCAATGTCATACTCAAGATTATGAACAAGAGTAGCTCATCTTGAGTATACATTTAGCAGTGCTAAATTAGGGCTATATATGGATAAATGACAAGAGAGACAACACATAGAGAGAATTATGGAGTTTTTTTTTATAGATAATTTCTCAATATATTGTTTACAGTCATCATGTGAGAATCTACAAAAATAAAATGTCGGAGATACACAATGAGCAAGAATATTCCTAATAATAAGAACTTGAGTTTCATGAAATTTATATAGTTGTTGTCATTAATGTTGAAACTGAGTTTTGCTTTTGATGATGATGTTTGTAGATGCTTAATTTTATTTTGTTGATTTCTTAAACTTGTTTGTACTACTTACAATACTATTTTATTACAATTTTGTAGATATCCCAACAACCAACACACATGTATGTCTACATGTATACAAACATACATGCACTTGCACACAGCACATATATGTGTTTGTACATGCATAGATAAATACATTTATACTCACTAAGACACATATGTGTATATATGTGTGTGTTTTTGGGTGGACATAATATATATACATATGCACATCTACAAATTCAGAGATACACATGTACATACTTGCATACATATATACATGATAACTAGGAATGTCTTAATAGTCATTCCACACACACATATATAGGTAGTCATATATACATACATACACATAGATATGTAAATCTATAAATATAGACATATACATATACATGTATTTATGAAGTGAGATTTTTTTTGTAGATTGTTAGGTTAGAACTATTGGTGATAGATTTAAAATAAGGGGTTTAATCAAAAGTGGGTCAATCAACCACTTGCAGCACATGACAACTAGAAAATGGCTTCATAGCCATCCGCACCATTGCAAAAAATCAGGAGGTTAGTTATGCTTTTTTTTGCTGCTATCGATCCATCAGATAATCTACAAATTCCTTTATTTTTTTAAAGTGTTATTGAATTTTTTTAGAGAAAGAACATGTACTCTATAACAACGTAGTCTACATGTGTACTAAAATACAATAGTGCACGTGTGCACTGCCCTTGGTGCTAGCTGCACTGTAACTATTTTTTTTGGGGGAAATGAAGGTGTCCATTTGTGCCCATTGTGCCCTTGGTATCACTATTTGTTTCATTTCAATTAAGGGGTGCCCCTTGCTCTGTACCAAATCCTAACTCATACTATGACCTGAACATCTTCATTTGAGAGTGTGATGTTATCATAGTATATGATAACTATTTATAAATATTTGTATAACTATATAAAACTCTTCATAATTATATTTAACTATATTTGTAACTATGTAAACTATTTTTATAACTATATTAATAACTATATATAACTATCTTTTAACTATATAATATTTTATACCTATATGAGTAATTCTATATAACTATATTTTTAACAAAATATATCATATATATAATAATATATAACTATATATAATTGTATTTTACTATATGTATAACTATAAAAATGTTATATATAATTATATCTTTAACTACATACATATTTATAACTATATGTGCATAACTATATATAAATATTTGTATAGCTATGTAATACTCAAAATAATTAAATATAACTATATTTGTATCTATGTATACATATGTGTATTCATATAATTAAATCTATATATTTATTTATAACTTTGGATATATTTTTGTATAACTACTTATAACTACTTATATGAATATATCTATATATAATTATAAGTTTAACTATATATAACTCATTTTTTAATTATATATACTATAGGTATAAGAACATATAGAGGTTGACCTCCCTTTATGGTGACCATCTCTTGAGGTCTATTGATTCTATTTCTTTCACTCATCAGATCTCTTTACTGCCATACGACAAAGGGATTGAGATTTAGTTGAAGAAATGGGGTTTACGTTCACAAAGCTGTTCAGTAGGCTATTTTCCAACAAGGAGATGAAGATTTTGATGCTAGGTCTTGATGCTGGCGGTAAGATGACCATTCTATATAAGTTGAAGCTTGGTGAAGTCGTCACCATAATTCCTACTATTGTCTTCAATGTTTAGACTGTTGAATACAAAAACATCAATTTCACTGTGTGGGATGTTGGAGGTCAAGACAAGATTCACAATTTCTAGAAGGATTACTACCAAAATAACCAAGGTCTCATATTTTTGGTGGACAGCAAAGGCAGAGATCGAGTGGTCGAAGCCAGAGATGAGTTGCATAGGTTGCTAAAAAAGGAAAAGCTTCGAGATGAAGTTTTGCTAGTGTTTGCCAATAAGCAAGATCTTCCCAATGTGATGAATGTAGATGAAATTACTGACAAGCTAGGACTTCACTCTCTTCGCCAATGCCATTTGTACATTCAGAGAACCTGTGTGCTACCTCTGGCTAGGGCATCTACGAGGGTCTTGATTGGATTTCCAATTACATTGTAAGTAAGTCATTAGTAATTTTAGCTGGATGAGACAAACTTTGTTGACATATCTGGATGTGGATCTAATCTTTGCCTATTTTGCTTGAGTTTTATTCTATTATGTGGATACATCATCTGTTTCTAGGGGGATTCAAATTGTATTTATATTTATATATTGCATGCCTGAAATACAAGACAGCATTTACTTTGTTCTGATATGTTGTAAGCCGAACTTATTTGTTTTCTGTTTTGTGTCTTTTTGTCATTGGTTCCCAAAGGTATAAGAACATATAACAATAAATAATTATCTTTGACTATATGTATAACTATAAAATATTATACATAACTATATTTAAAAATATAATTAACAACATATATTTAATATACATTTTTATATATTACTAGATAAAAATGTATTTTACCATATATATACCTATAGATAACTATATGTATACATATAAAATATATATATACCTACATGTATAAATATATGTATAACTATATGTGTAACTATATGTATAACCACATGTAACTATATTTATAATTACATGTAAAATAACATACAACATTATGTTTAAATATATGTGTATACCTATATATAAATATTTGTATAACTATATATAAATATTTGTATAACTATATAATACTCTATATAATTAAATATAACAATATTTTTAACTATGTATACATATATGTAAATCTATATATTTATTTATAACTTTATATATTTATGTATAACTATTTGTATGAATATATCTATATATAACTATATGTTTCACTATATAAAAATATTTATAGCTATATATACTATATGGATAATAACATATAATTATAAATAATTGTATCTTATTATATGTATAACTATAAAAGATGTATACATAACTATAATTAAATATATAATTTACAACTTATATTTAATATACTTTTGTATATATAAGTGTATAAAAATGTATTTTACTATATCTATACCTATACATAACTATATGTATAAATATGTAAAATTATATGAAAAAATATATATTCCTACATCTATAAATATACCTATATGTTTTTCTATATGTATAACCACATGTAACTATATTTATAATTACATGTATAACAACATACAACATTATGTTTAACTATATGTGTAAAACTATATATAAATATTTGTTATAACTATATAATACTTTATATAAATAAGTATAACTATATTTGTAACTATGTATACATATATGTAAATCTATATATTTATTTATAACTTAGTATACATTTATCTATAACTACATATAATTACTTAGAGCAATGGATCAATGCAAACCAGCCTCAGAAATCAAGTATGATTTGGATGATAGCTATCATGTGTTACTTTCATTTTCCTTTTAAAACTAATGAATGCTGATAAAATATACTTAAAATTTGAAATTTGTAATCATATCACAATGTGCCTATAATAAATAGAATAATATAAGCTCTAATTTGTCTAACAATTTACATCCTTAGTTCTTTGGGTACACTCATGGAAAGCTACATGAGTTGGTAATGAAATCATACAAATCTCATGAGTTTGTTGCTGCTTAAAATGAGATATCTGAGCTATGGATCATTGCAAACCAGCCTCAAAAATTAGGGATGATTTGGATGATAGCCATACATACTGCTTTTTTTTTTCCTTATTAAACTAATGAATGATGAAATAATGTTCATAAAATTTGAAACTTGTAATCATATTAGGTTTGCTATTATATTTCTTTCATGGCTGAATTATAAACTTCTATCGACTATTATGCATTTCTATTTAATATTGCTTATCATCTAATTTGTCCTTTGCTTATTCACTTGATATCTACATGAAAACATTCATTGAGTAGCCAAGTGATTTTACACATGGAACTTGATTCAATATATATGTACATGTACACTGTAGTGTACATGTACATATATTATATGTACATGTACATATATACTAGTATATATGTATAAGTATTTACGAGTATATATGTACATACTTGTACATATACACTACAATGTAAATGTATATACATGTACATATATACTGTAGTGCATATGTACACATATATATGTACATATACACTACTATGTATATGTATATTTATTGAGTATATATGGACATATAAATACTTGTACATATATACTAATATATATGTACATATATATACACACACACACACACACACACACCAATGTATACATATATACTACTATATATGTATATGTACATATATATTAGCATATATGTACATATATACTACAATATATATGAACATATATATTATAGTATTATATATTTATGACATTAAGGTTTGCAAAGTCATGAAATAAAGTTTTCAGTGAAGTAGAATTTAGCACGGTTTGCATTAAATCAAAATTTTGCAAGGTTTGTAGTAATCTAAAACTCTTCATCTGTTATATATGCTACTAAACTATATATGTATACCTATATATAAATATTTTTATAACTATATAAAACTTTATATAATTAAATATACTTATATTTGTAATTATGTATACATATATGGATACATATATGTAATTCTATATATTTTTTTATAACTTTGTATATATTTATGTACAACCACATATAACTACTTGTATGAATATATCTATATATAACTATATGGTTAATTATATTTAACTATTTATAACTATATATACTATATGTATAATAACATATAACTATAAATAATTGTATCTTACTACATGTATAACTATAAAAACTTTTTACATTTAGATTAGGGATTAATTAGCTATAAGATTAAAAATGTAAAATTTATGATTAATTAGACAATTTATTTAAATATATTGAAAATAAATATTTTTGTTTTAATAGAATTATGATTATGAAGTATCTGGAGATGATAACTTTTTAATTCAAATAAGTTAGAGGTAAGTGATAGGTTGGTCTATCGAATATGAGTCTTTATACCTTGTTAAAATATTTAGACATAAATTATTGTTCAACTTTTTTTAGAGGATATGAAGAATCTAGATGCATTAGGTTTGTAAAAATTAAATAAAATTCTTTTCATGATATCTAAAATGTGTCGTGATTTTCTGATCTTTACTATTTTTAGTGTATATTAAATTCTATTGTATTTATGATTGTGAATATTATTTTAGATAGGAAAATCAAATTACAATCAATATTATTGAAAATTTATTATGATAGAAAGATTAAGATAATACATAGATGAGTCTTCAAAATTAAATTTCTACATTATAACAAAATACATATGATGATGTATATGATAAAATTTAAAGTTGTACTAATCATAATAGTTAGATTGAAAATGATCTTATAATTTTTATCATTTTATGACTTAATGATTTGTAATCTTTTTCATGTTTTAGTTTTATTTTGAAATATTATGTTACCTTATTTTATTTTATAAGTATTAATTATTATTTTAAATTAAAGAATTTTTTTAATGTTATTCATATTTTTTAATTCATAATTTTAAATTTTCTATTTACTAGGTATGTATGTATATATCTTGTATTTACATATTGTATACATGTATCTACACAATAATTTTTATCTATATATAATGTGTACATGTATATATTCAATATGAGTGTGTATACACATTGTATGTACATTCTATATACATTATGTATATATAGATACACATAACAATTAACACATCTATGTTATGGATAATATATTGATATAATGCAGGCATCATGCTCAGCACATGACACCTGCACATAATATCTAGGTGTCATGCCCCACAGAAGTCTAGGATCTAGGGCCTAGGCCCTTGTGACGTGGACTAGTTTCCATGGCAAGGCCGTGACGAGGGCATGCCTAGCACTACTGGTTCAGACACATACTATTCTGGGTTGGGCACGTGCCAGGCCAGGGAATAACCATTCTCATCATATCTATCTATTATCTATCTATCTGTCTATGTATAAATTTGTCTATATGTCTATCTATCTATGTATATGTCTGTATGTCTATTAGTATAATAATTTATCTATCTATTTAACTTTTTATATATCTATCAATCTATCAATGTATCTTTATATCTTTCTATCTGTCTAACTATATATATATATATATCTATTTATTTTTCTATCTATCTATCTCTATATATTTCTATATTTCTACCTATCTATCTATATATCTATCTATCTGTCTATATGTCTATCTATCTATCTATCCATCATTCTATCTATTTATCTATCTATTTCTCTATATGTTTATCTGTCTATCTATCCATCATTCTATCTATCTATCTAGCATTCTATTTGTCTTTCTATGTATCTATCCATATTTCTATCTGTTTATATATATATATATATATATATATCTATTTATTTATCTATATATCAATCAATCAATCAGTCTATCTGTCTATCTACGAATCTATATATCTTTCTATCTGTCTATTTGTCTATTTATCTATTAGTCTATCTGTCTATCTGTATATCTATCAATCTGACTATATGTCTATCTATCTATCTATTTATCTTTTTGTTTATCTATCTACCTATCAGTCAATCTATCTATTTGTCTATTTGCCTATGTGGTTATCTAGCTATCTCCCTATCTATCTATCTGTCTATTTATCTATATGTCAATTTTTCTATATGTATATCTATCTATCTATCAATCTATTTAACAATCTATCTATCTATCTATCTATTTGTCTATCTATCTATCTATATATCTATCTATCTATCTATCTATCTACCTGTCTATCTATTTGTCGATCTATCTGTCTATCTATTTGTCTATCTATCTATCTATCTATTTATCTATCTTTCTATCGATAAATTTGTCTATATGTCTATTTATCGATCTATTTATATTTCTATATTTATATTTATACAATTGTCTATCTATTTAACAATCTACTTGTTTATCTATCTATCTGTCTATCTATCAATATATCTATCTCTCTATCTATTTGTCTATTTTTCCATCTATCTATCTGTCTATCTGCATATATGTCTATCTGTATATATGTCTATCTGTATATCTATCTTTCATTATATAAGTCTATCTATTTATCTATATATATATATATATATATATATATCTATCTATCTCTATATCTATTTATATGTCTATTATTCTGTCTATCTATCTATCTATTATTCTGTCTATTTATTTTTCTTTCAAACTATTTTTATATATATTTGTCTGTATATATGACTATCTGTCTATCTATCTATATATATGTGTATCTATCTATATGTATATCTATCTATCTGCCTATTTCTCTATCTGTCATTCGGTCTATCTGTCTATTTTTTTATCTATCTATCTGTCTATTTGTTTATCTATCTATCTATCTGTCTATCTATCTATCTATCTATCTATCTATCTTTTATCTATCTATCTATCTGTCTATCTGTCTATCTATCTATCTATCTTTCAGTCAATTTGCCTATCTGCCTATCTCATTATCTATCTATCTATCTGTTTGTCTAAATATTTATCTGCCTAACTCCATATTTGCCTATCTGCCATCTACATATCTACCTATCCGCCTATCTATCTATCTATCTATCTAATTATCTAACTGTCACTCTATCAATCAATCTATCTGATTATCTATCTATCTATCTATCTATCTATTTGTCTATCTATTTTAATATCTACCTATCTATATCTCTTTATATCTATCTGTCTATCTATCTATATGTATATATATATATATATCTATCTATCTATCTCTCTATCTGCCTATCTATAAATTTGTCTATATGTCTATCTATCTATCTATCTATCTATGTATATGTCAATATGTATATCAGTGTAATTGTCTATCTATCTATCTATATATCTTTATGTGTATCTATCTATTGATCAATCTATCTTTCAATCTATCTACTTGTCTGACTATATATATATATATATATATATATATATATATATATATATGTATCTATCTATCTATCTATCTATCTATCTATTTGTCTATCTTCTTATCTATCTATCTATCTATCTGTTTATCGATCTATCTATCAATATATCATTCAATCTGTCTATTTGTCTCTTTGTATATCTTTCTATCTTTCTATCTGTCTATTTGATAACTATCTATTTGTCTATCTATCTATATACCTAATTATTAATATGTCTACATGTCTATCTATCTATCTACCTAATTGTTAATATGTCTACCTGTCTATCTTTTTGTCTATCTATCTGTCAATCAGTCAATGTTTTTATTTGTCTAAATGTCTATCTATCTAACTGGTTACCTACCTATCTATAAATCTATCTATATGTCTCTATCATTTTGTCTATATATATATATATATATATATATATATATATATATATATATATATCTGTCTATTTTACTATATGTGTATCTATCTATCTATTTACATGTCTATCTATCTATCTATCTATCTATCTGTATGACTGTCTATCTGTCTATCTATCTATCTGTATGACTGTCTATCTGTCTATCTATCTTTGTCTTTTTATCTATCTCACTACTAAAATTCATCGAATTACCAACTAATTATTTTGTCGGTAATTAGCTGTTTTATGGTCGATAAACCTATTATCGACCATTTATCAACCAAATTATTTAGTCACAATTTTGCTCGTCGGTAATTTTTTTGCCGACATAAAATAAGTTGGTCGGAAATTTACTGACCAATTACCGACCATTTACTGACCATTTACCGACAAATAATTACCGACTATATTTCGACATTTTTCTGAGCAAACGTATTAATCGGTAAATGGTCTCCAAATGGTCAGTTATAACCGATGAAATTGCGACCAAAAGCTGACCAAAGTTTTGTAATATCATTGGTCTATAATTGGTCTTCAAAAGTATTACCAATCATTTGATGACTTTTTACCAACCTTTGATATTAAATAATTTTGGTTGGTTTTTAGTCTCAATTTGGTCTCTAAAATAATTTTTAAATATTTTTTTTGTTTTGAGTTTTATATCTTGCTTATATATATAAAGATTACAAAATAAAAGATTTGTACAATTTAAACAAGCAAACTAATATATATACTGCATATATATAGTAAATAAGTCAAGAGAAAATAAAAATATGAATTCCCAAATCCAAGTTTTGGACATAAAAAAAGTGTGTAATACACTCAATCATCCAACCTAGTATCATAATCATTATGATGAGATGTATTTGGTTCGTATGGTGATATGTTGGGTACTGGGGTAGAGCTGTATGCTGTTGCTAATCCTGATGTAGTTGCTGTAAGTGCTGCTGCATGTGCTAGAGTAGATGCTGTGGCTGGAACATCATGCCAAACAATCTGAGGTAGATCATCAGTGTTGAACCATAGTCCTCCTTCCTGAAACTTCTTTGTAAGCCAGTCAAAATGCAGACGCAACTCATTCTATGATATATATGTACATATACATATATACTGATATATATGTACAAGTATTTGCATAAAGTAGAGCATACATATCTATTATGGAGTATGAACATCAAATAGCTAGATATTCTGTCATAAGCATAAAAAAATATGAACAAACACCTTAACCAGGGCTTCAATAATAATCTTTGTATGTTTGAAATTGCATCGAACCTGCAAACACAAGGCACATGAATTTTGCAACTAGATTTTACATGATAAAACTTCAATACATAATAAATACATACAGTGCATAAAGTATAATCTATCCATTAAATTGACTTTACATTTTCTCCCCCAGCTCCTCCGATCACCATCTTTCTGCTACAACAAATCTATCCTAGTCGCAGTGCATTATATCAAATAAAAAATCTTTTTCTTCAATAAGCTTCATATGGAAAATATTGTGGTACCATGTCTCTTTGAAAATTAAATAGTCATTCAAATCAAAATAAATAAATAAAAAAAGTTCTATTTTGATAAATATATAATACTGTGGTATATATGTACATATATACTATAGTTTATATGTATATATACACAAGTGTATCCATATACACCATAGTATAGATGCACATGTACACTACAATGTATATGTGAATATACTGTAGTGTATATATGTACATATACTGAGTATTTATATGTACATATAAATATGTACATATACTATAGTGTATATGTACATATATATTGGTCTATATGCACAAGTATTTATATTTACATATATATTCATATTTGTACATATACATTGTAGTGTATATGTACATACATACTAGTGTATACATATACACTATAGTATATATGTATACACTAGTATGTAGTGTACATATACATCAGGATCAATAGCATCACAAACCATTCTATGGTATGTAGTGTAATTCATTTTATATATATAATTATGTATATGTATAGATATAGTCAAATACTTTTTTATATACTAATATATACAAATATATAATAAATATATGTAGTAAATTTAATATTTAATATAATTATGTATAAAACTTTTATAGTTATACATATAGTAAGATAAAATTATTTATAGTTATATATTATTATATATATAATATATATAGTTATAAATAGTTATATATAATTAAACATATAGTTATATATAGATATATGCATACAAGTAGTTATAAGTAGTTATACATAAATATATACAATAGTATAAACAAATATTTTGATTTAATTATATGAATACATATATGTATATATAGTTATAAATATAGATATATATAATTATATAGAGGATTACATAGTTATACAAATATTTATTTATAGTTATACACATATAGTTATAAATATGTATGTAGTGAAAGATATAATTATATATAACATTTATATAGTTATACATTTAGTAAAATACAATTATATATAGTTATATATTTTTATACATATAGTATATTATTTAAGAAATATAGTTATATAGAATTATACATATAGTTATACAATTTTATATAGTTAAAAATTAGATATGTATAGTTATAAATATAGTTATAAAAATAGTTTACTTAATTATAAATATAGTTATAGTTACTTTTATATATAATGACATATGATTATATAATTAAACAAGTATTTAGATATAATATTTGTGATTAAAATATTTTTATAAATGCTACTTAAATATAAATATATATATGTAACACTTTTCTAGATAATATATAAAATATATATCACATTTATATAAACATTATAAATATTCTATATTTATATAAAAATTAATATGTAATATAAATGTTTTCAAAATTGTATAGACATTTAATGTTATATAATTGTTATATAAAAAATTATATAAATGAATAGTTTTATGTAAATGTTGTATAGACATTTATAAACATTAATACATATGTATAAATATTTATATATAACATTATATGTTTAAAAAAACATATCAATGTTTATACATAATGTAATACATTTATATAAATTAAAGTTTATACATTTATATATAATGTCATACAGTTATATAAATGTATAAAACTTTATATATACTGTTACATGATTATAATTTACTTGGATTAAAGAAAAATATAATCCATTAACATTAAGTTTAATTTTTCTTAATTTATAAAAGTAGAAAACAACAAGAAGGAGAGAACAAGATGCAAATATAATGAATTTGAAATCAATAAAACCATAAAAATTTAAACAGTAGAAGAAGAAATATTATACTGACAATTTATAGTTTCATTAATGGTGTAGAGTGAAAAATCATATAGGTAAAATGATAATAGAAGCAAAAAGAAAGAAAATCAGGGTAGAATTAAAAAAAAGCTAATACCCTATTATTCTGAAAAAACTAAAATCTGATAGTATTAATAAAATTTATAAAGAGGGAGATATGTATATAGTATTCTGAAGGAGAAGAACAATGAAAAAATTACCTAGTAATAGAAGAAATAGAATTCCTAGGTTGCTCCCTCATAGTCACGTTTCGCCTCTACTTCGAATTACGAAAGAGGGAAATTATGCTAACTTCTAATAACTTAGCAATTTTTTACTTAAATAAAAAAATTTAACCTAGGTATTACCGACAAAAATTTTGGTCGGTAAATAGTCAGTAATATGCCAGTAATTTTTTTTCGCTAATTCCCTCCTAATTTACAGGCTAATTTCTGAGCAAAAATATTTGGTCGGTAAATATGGTCAATCTTTGGTCTGAAATTTGGTCGAAATTATTATTTTTTTCGAAACCACTTTTGGTCTCTAAATTGTAGTGATTTGGTCGCTAATTACTGACCAATTTCTTTGGCCGGATAATTTGGTTAGGTATTCTCTTTTTTTGTTAGTAGTGCCAATCTATTTGTGTATCTATCTATATATGTTATAGATCTATCTATATATGTTTATATCTATCTAACTATATATCTATCTTTTTGTTTGTCTCTATGTTTATATATCTATTTGTCTATCTATCTATCTATCTATATATCGATATATGTATCTATCTATTGATTGATCTATCTGTCTATAGATATATAATATATATATATATATATATATATCTATCAATCTCTAATATCTATGTATCTTACTATTTATCTAACAAGTCTATTTAGTTATCATTTTATTTTTCTGTCTATTTTTATATCTGTCTATCTATCTATCTATTTATTTGACTATCTAACTATTTATCTATCTATTTTTCTATCTTTTTATATGTTTATCTGTTCATCTATCAATCTATCTATCTATCTATTTGTCTTAGTCTATCTATCTGTCTGGATATTTGTGTATCTATC
>JAREIK010001431.1:286310-326260 GCA_029783825.1 Sapria himalayana
AGATAAATATATACACACAAAGACTAGATATACAAATAGATAGAAATATAGATAGATGGACAGATAGACAAATAGACAAATAGAATGATATATTGTTTGATAGATATATATATAGATTGATAGATATATAGATAGTTAGACAAAAAGAGAGATATACAGATAGACAAATAGAAGACAGATAGATAGACAGATTGATAGATAAATAGTTAGACAAACAGATAGACAAACAGAAAGACAGATATACAAATCGACAGACATACATACACACAGATAGAAAGATAGATAGATAGTTAAATATAGAGAGATTTATAGGCAGATAGTGGATAGACACAGATAGTTAAACATTTAGAGAGATAAACAGATAGATATATACACAAATAGACAGATAGAAAGATAGTTAGATAAGATATATATATATATATACAAGTAGATAGATAAAGAGATAAATTGATAAATATATAGATATATACATAGACAGATAAGAGATAAATAGATTGACCAAATAGCCAGATAGACAGATATATAGTGAGATAGATATATAGATAAAAATTGATAGATAGACAAATAAACAGATAGACTGGTAGATAGGTAAATAAATAGATAGATATAATTATTGAAAGAAAGAAAGATAGATAGATAGACAGATAAATAGATAGACAAATAGATAGATACGTAGATAGACAAATAGACAAATTGATAGAAAAGCAGATAGACAGATCAATAGATAGAAAGATATACAGATAGAATTATAGACAAATAAACAGATAGTTATTTAGCCAGATAGGTACATAGAAAGATAGATAGATAGGTAGATAAATAGAGTGATAGATAGATAGAATGATTGATTGATAGATATGTAGATAGATAGATAGATCGATTGATCAATAGATCGATAGATAGATAGAATGATAGATAGACAAAAAGACATATAGATAGACTGGTAGAAAGATAGTAGGCAGGCAGATAGATATACAGACAGACAAACAAACAAACAAACAGACAAACAGATATATAGATATATAAATAGAAAAGCAGATATATAGACACAGACAGATAGAAATTTAGAGAGATATATAAATATATAGACACAGACGGATAGATAGATAAACTAAAAACTAGATATATAGATATATACATATATAGATATAGATATATATATATATAACAGACAAACAGATATAAATCGAAAATCAGATATATAGACATAGACAGATAGAAATTTAGAGAGATAGACAAATAGACATATACACAAATAGATAGATAGAAATAATTTCAAATAAATAGATAGATAGATAAATAAATATCTAGATAGATAAAGAGATAAACTGATAGATAAATATAGAGTTAGATAGAGATACAACATAGATAAATAGACAGATTGACAAATAGATAGATAGACAGATAGCTAGTTAGAGAGATAAAGAGGTAGGTAGATAATTAGTTAGACAGATAAAGAGATAGACATATAGATAAATAGATAGATCGACATATAAACATATATACAGATAGACTGATAGATATATATCTAGATAGACAAATAGATAGATACACTGATAGACTGATAGACAAATAGATAGATAGATAGATATATAGATAGACAGATAGACAAACAGATAGATAGATGAATAGCCAGATAGACATATAAGTAGATAGGTAGATAGGTAGATGGGCACATAGATAGATAAGTAGATGGGCAGATTGGTACATAGGTAGTTAGGAAAATAGTCATATAGATAGAGATATAGATAGACAGATAGATAGATAGATAGATAGATAGACAGATAGATAAATAGATAGATAGATAGATAGATAAACAGATAGACAAGTAGATAGATATATATATATAAATAGATAGCCAGAAAAATAGATAGACATATAGCCAATAGACAAATACACAAATAGACATATATAAAGATAGCTAGATAGATTGATAGATAAATAGACATTTAGAGAGGTAGACAGTAGACATATACACAAATAGATAGATAGAAAGATAATCATATAGATTGATAGTTAGAGAGACAAGTAGATAGATAAATAAAAAACTGATAAATAGATAGATAGATAGACAAATAAAGAAATAGACAATTATGCCAAATAGACAGATAGACAAATAAATAGATAGACAGAGAGAGAGAGAGAGAGATATATATATATATATATAGACAAATATACCATAAAGATAGATAGACTAATAGTCTGATAAATAGATAGATAGATAGCCAGATAGATTGATAGATAGATAGATAGACAGAGAGATAGATAGATTTAGAGATAGAAGATAGATAGACAAATAGCCATATAGATAGATAAACAATATATAGTGACAGATAGATAGATTAATCGATTTATAGATAGATATATATATATAGATAAACAAATAAATAGAAAGATAAATAGAAATATAGTTAGTTACTTAGATAGATAGTCATATAGAAAAATATATAGATAGATAGATAAACATATAGATAGATTTATAAATAGAATGATAGACACTTAAAAAGATAGCTAGATATTCTGAGTAAGAGATAGCCAGATTGATAGATAAATAGACAAATAGATAGATAGATAGATACATAGACAGATAATTAAATAGATAGAAAGAAAGATAGATAGATATATAATATATACATAGTTAGATAGACAGATAGACAGATAGACAGATTGACATATAGAAAAATAGATAGTTATACATATAGAAAGATAGAAAGATAGAAAGATAGACATATAGACAGATAGATAGATAGATAGACATATAAAAAGATAAACAAATAGACAAATAAAGATATAAAGATGAAGATAGATAGATAGATAGACAGATAGATAGATAGACAGATAGACATATAAAAAGATAGATAGATATTAAAATAGATAGATACTTAGAAAGATAGATAGGTAAATAGAAACATAAAAAGAAAAATAGATAGATAGATAGACAGATAGACAGATAGACAAAAAGATAGATACACAAATAGATAGATAGATAAATAGACAAATAGATAGTTGGATAGATTGACAGATAGACAAATAGTTAGACATACAGATAGATAGATAAATAGATAGACAGACATATAGATAGATAGATAGATTGATTGATAGACTGATAGATAAATACATCAATAGATAGATAGACAGATAGTTAGTTAGTTAGTTAGACATATAGATATAGAGATATATAGATAGATAGATAGATAGACAAATAGATAGATAGACAGATAGACACATATATATTTAGACCATATTAAAAGAAAGAAAGATAGTTAGATGGACATTTAGAAAAATAAATAAATTGACAGATAGACATGACAGATAGATAGATAGATAGTTAGATATTCAAATAGATAGATTGGTAGAAAGATAGATATGCAGATATAAACATAGAAATAAAAGTAGATAGATAGATAGATAGACAGATAGATAAATAGATAGATAGACAGATAGACAGATAAATAGACAGACAGATAGATAGATAGATAGATAGATAGATAAATAGACAAATAGATAGATAGATAGATAGACAAATAGACAAATAGATAGACAAATAGATAGATAAATAGACAGACAGACAAATAGATAGATAGATAGATAGACTGATAGACTAATAGACAAATAGACCAATAGATAGATAGATAGATAGACAGATAGATATAGAGATAAATAAATAGATAGATAGATAGACAAATAGACAGATATACAGATAGTTAGATAAATAGATAGATAGACAGATTGACACATATATATTTGGACCATATAGAAAGAAAGTTAGTTAGATGGATATATTTAGAGATAAATATATTGACAAATAGACAGATAGTCAGATAGATAGATAGATAGATAGATAGAAATATAGACAGATATATCGATAGATAGACAAGTAGACAAATAAACAAATAAATAGATATATAGATAGATAGATGGATATTTATATATATAGATATACAGATAGATTGATAGATATATCAATAGATAGAGAGATATATAGATTGATAAGAAGATAGATAGATAGACAGATAGACATATAGACATATATACAGATAAAGAGACAGAAAGATAGACAGATTGACAAATAGAAATTTAGATAGATTGACAGATTGACAGAAAGACATATAGACATAGAATGATATACAAAAAGATAGATTTACAGATCTACTAGATATATAGATAAAAAGACTAATAAATAGATAGATAGATAGGTAGGTAGATAGCCATATTCACAGATAGACATATATAAATATAGACAGATAGAGAGAAAGATAGATAGAAAGATAATAGATCGACAGTAGTTAGATCGATAGATATAAAGATAGATAGATATATCGATTGATAGATTGATAGATAGTCATATTGACATATAAACTGATAGACAGAAAGATTGATAGATAGATAGACTGATAGATAAAAAGATAGATAGGTAGATAGCCAGATAGATAGATAGACAAATAAAAAGATAGATGGATAGATAGATAAATAAAAAGACAGAAAATAGGCAGATAGACATATAGATAGGTAGATAGATATATAGAAGAAAGATAGACAGATAGTCAAATAAATATATATACAGATAGATGAATAGATTGATAGACAAATAAAAAGAAAGATAGATAGACATATAGAAAGATATACAGATAGACATATAGATAAATAGATAGACAGATAGATAGATAGATATACATATAGACAGATAGATAGATAGACTGATAGATACATAGATACATAGATAGATAGATAGATATACATAAGATAGATAGATAGATAAATAGATAGACAGATAGAAAGATAGATAGACAAATAGATAGATGGAAAAAAGAAAGATAGACCGAGACACAGATAGATAGATTTATAGATAGACAAATAGATACATAGATAGACAGATAGACAAATAGATTCATTGATAGATAAATAGATAGTTAGATAGACAGATAGATAGATAGATAGATAGATAGATAGTCAAATAGATAGATAGAAAGATAGACTAATAGATAGATACACAAATAGTCCAATTGATAGATAGATAGATAGTTAGACATATAGAATTGTTAATAGATACACATATAGATAAATAAATAGATAGATATAATTCTATATATAGATATATATACACATAAATAGATATATATTTAGACCATATAAATAGATTGACAGATATATATATATATAATATATATATATATATATATACCATATTGATAGATTGATAGATAGACAGATACACAGATAGAAAGATAGACATATAGATAGATAGATAGACAGATAGATATATATGTAGATAGACAAATAGATAGATAGACAGATATATTAATAGATGGATAGACTGATAGATAGATAGATAGATAAACATATAGACAGACAGACAGATAGATAGATAAATAGACTAATAAAGAGATAGAAAAATAGATAGATAGAAAGACAATATAGATTGATTGATTGATAAAAAGAAATATAGACAAATAGAATGATAGCCAGAAATATGGATAGATAGATAGATAAGCAAAGAGATTGATATATAGACAGATAGATAGATAAATATATAGATAGATATACATATAGATTGATAGATAGATGATAGACATATAGACAGATAAGAAGATAGATAGACAGATAGACATATAGACATATAGATAGATAAAGAGATAGAAAGATAGATAGACATTTAGACAATTAGACAGATTGACCTAAAGACATATAGACATATAATATGATATATAGAAAGGCTACTTTACAGATCTACAGAGAGATAGATAAAAAGTATAATAAATAGATAGATATGTAGGTAGGTAGCTAGATTCACAGATGGACGTATATACATATAGATAGATAGATAGATTGTGAGATAGAAAGTTAATAGAGTGATAGTAGTCAGATAGATAGATATAAAGATAGACAGATAGACAGGTTGATAGATTGATAGATTGTCAGAATTACATATAGACTGATAGACAGAAAGATAGATAAACAGATAGACTATTAGATAGAAAAATAAATAGGTAGATAGATAGATATTTAGATAGACAAATAGAAGGATAGACAGACAAATAGATAAATATAAATACATATAGACAAATAGGCACATAGACAGATAGATAGAGATATAGAAGATAGATAGACAGATAGTCAAATAAATAGATATACAGATAGATGAATTGACAGATATACAAATAGAAAGATATACAGATAGACATATAGACAATAGATAGATAGATAGATACATAGATAGATATACAGATAGACAAATAGATAGATAGATATACAGATAGATAGATAGATATATAGACACAGACAAATAGATATATAGATAGATTGATATACAAAATATAGAAAGATAAATATATAGATAGATAGACAGATAGATAGAAAGACAAATAGATAGTTAGACCAAATAAAGAAAGAAAGAAAGGTAGATAGACAGATAGACAGATAGATAGATATATAGACAGACACACAGACAGACAGACATATAGACAGACACACAGACAGACAGACATAGACAAATAGATAGATAGACAGATAGATATATAGTCAAATAGATAGATAGACAGATTGACTAATAGATATATAGACAAATAGTCCAATCGACAGACTGACAGATAGATAGATAGATCGACATATAGAATGTTTAATAGATACACAAATAGACAGATAACAGATAGACAGACAAATAGATACATAAATAGATAGATCGATAGATATATATTTAGAACATATAGATAGATAGAGAGAGTAGAGATATAGATAATATATATATATATATATATATATATATGACCATATTGATAGACAGATAGATACATACATACATAGATAGAAAGATAGATAGATAGACTGATAGATATACAGATAGATAGAATAGATGGATAGATAGATAGATAGACACATAGACATATAGACAGATAGACAGACAGATAGATAAATAAATAGATAGACCGATAAAGAGATAGAAAATTTGATATAGATAGATAGATAGACATATAGATAGATAGATTGATTGATAAAAAGACATATAGACAAATATAATGATAGACATATCGACATATTGACATTAGAATAGACAGACAGATAGACTAATAAACACATCGGCAAATAGGTAGATAGCCAGATTCACAGATAGACATATAAAATATATACTGATAGATAGACAAATAGATAGACAGATAAATAGATTTATATTAATCAGATAGACAGATAGAGAGATAGACATATAGATAGATTAGCAGATTGAAAGATTGATATATTGACATATAGACTAATAGATAGATAGACTAATAGATAGATAGACTCATAGACTGATAGACAAATAGACAAAAAGGTAGAAAATAAGATAGACTAGATAAATAGATAAATAGATAGATAAAATAGATAAATAGATTGATAGATAGACTGATCGAAAAATAGACAAATAACCATATAGACAAATAGACAGATAGACAAATCGATAAAAGATAAATAGATAGTTAGATACATAGATAGAATGATAGACAGACAGCCACATAGAAAGATTGATAGATTGACCAATTGAGAGATGGACATATAGACTGATAGAGATATAAAAAATAGATAGATAGATTGATAGACATATACAAAGATAGGTAGAGAGACAAATAGAAAGATTGACAATTAGACAGATAGATAAAAAGACAGATATGCATGTAGAGAGATAGATAGATAGATATAAGATAGATAGACATATGAATAGATAATGAAATAGACAATTAGATGGATAGATTGATATATAAATAAACTGATAGAGTGATATATAGATATATAGAGAGATAGATATATATATATATATATATAGACAGATAGACAGATTGTTAGATGCACAAATAGATAGATTTACATATAGATAGATAGATAGTCAAATAGATAGATTGATAGATATAATAATAGATAGATAGAGAAATAGACAAATCGATAGATAGATAGATAGACATATATAATGGTTAATAGATACACATATAGACAGATAGACAAATTGATAGATAGATAGATAAATATATATATATATATTTAGACCATATAAATAGATAGACAGATATATATATATATATATATATATATATATACACACACCATATTGATAGATAGATAGAAAGACATATACACAGATAGAAAGATTTACAAATAGATAGACAGATAGATATACATGTAGATAGACAAATAGATAGATTGACAGATAGATAGATAGATGAATAGACATATAGATAGATAGACAAATAGATAGATATCAGATAGAAAGATGAATATATAGGCAGATAAAGGATAAACGCAAAGAGATAGACATTATGAAATATAAATAGACAAATAGACATATAGACATATAGATAGAAAGACAAATAGAAAGAAAGATTGATTGATAGATAGATAGACAAGTAGATAGATAAAAGATAAACTAATATACAGATAGACAGATAGACAAAGAGACATAAAGATAAAAGACCATATAAACATATAGATATATAGACAGATAGACATAAAGTAAGATAGAAAGATAAATAAATAGACAAATACACAGATAAATAGATAGACAGACAAATAGATAGATAGATAGAAATAAAGATATATAAACAGATAGACAAATAGACATATAGATATATAAACATATAGATAGATAGATAGATAAATAGATAGCTGGATAGATAGACAGATAGATAGATAGACAGAAAGATAGATGGACAGACACAAATATATATATAGAAAGATATAAAGATAGAGAGATAGATTGTTAGATTGATAAACAAATAGACAGATAGACAAACATAGAAACAGATAGACACACATACAAAAAGAAGACTGATAGACAGATGGATGGATAGATAGAAAGATATATAGTCAAAAAACAAACATATACACAGATAGGCAAATATACAAATAGATATCCAAACAAGTAGATAGATAAATAGCTAAACAAATAAATAGATAGACAGATAGACATATCTAGTAATAGATAAATAAACTAAATAGATAAATAGAGAAATAGAAAGATATATAGATAGATAGATAGATATATAGAAAGATAGAAAAACATATAGACAAATATACAGATAGACAGATAGATAGGAATATAGATAGATAGACAATTAGATAAATAGAAAAATAGATAGATAGATAGACAGACAGATGAATAGATGGACAGATTTATAGTTAGATAGATAGATAGATAAATGGACATATAAAAAGAAGATAGATATATAAAAATAAATAGATAGATATATTGTCAGATAGACAGATAAATAGATAGATAGAAAACATATAGACGGATATATACATAGTGAGATAAATAAATAGATATATAGATAGATAGATAGATAGATAGCCAAATAGATAGATAGATATATAGATAAACAGCTAGACAGCTATACAGATAGACAGATAGACAAATAGACAAATAGATTGAATGACACAGAAAAAGATCGACAAATAGATAGATAGACAGATAGATATATAGACATATTGATATATAGATAGAAGATAGATTGATAGATAGAGAGATAGAAAGATAGACGAATATACAAATACACAAATAGATAGATATTTACATTTATAGATAGACAGATAGATAGATTAATTGATTGATAAATTGATAGATAAATAGAAAGATAGATATATAGACAGATAACAAGATAACAAGATAGAGAGATAAGCAGATAGATAGTTAGATAGATTGATAGATTGATTGTTGGATTGATAGGTAGATAGTTTGATAGATAGATCTATTGATCGATATTTAGATAGCTATATAGATAGATAGTTAGTTAACTAGTTAGAAAGATGGACATAGATACAAATAGACAAAATGATTGTTAAATTGATAGATAGATAGATAGGCACACAGACATAGATAGAGAGAAACAAAGACACATAGACATATAGATAGTCAGACAGACAAACACATAGATATACATACACACACACACACACAAACAAACACATAGACAGACAGTCAAATAGATAGATACATAGATAGATACACACACACACACAATGAAAGACACACATAGATAGATAGATAGATAGAGAAACACATACTAAAACAAATAGATGTATAGAGTGACAGATAGATATATAGATAGATAGGAAGATATAGGATAGATGTAGAGAGTTAGACTTTTAGAAAGATAGATAGATAGAAAGATAGATAAATATATAGATAGATAGATATACATTTAAATATATAGACAGATAGAATAGTAGATAGATAAAAAGATAAACCTATAAACAAATAAACAGATAGACAGATAGATAGATTGAAAGATAGATAGATAGACCATATAGATAGATGATTAGATAGACACAGACTGATATACAAATAGACACATAGACAGATAAAAAGATAGATAGATAAATAAATAGATATATATATATATATATACACACACATACACATACACAGATAGACAGATTGATAGACAAATAGACAAATATAAAAATAGATTGATAAACAGATAGATAGATATACAGATAGTCAGAAAGACATATAGACATATTGATATATAGAAAGATAGACATATAGATACATGCACAGATAGATAGATAGATAGATAGACAGACAAAACATATAGATAGATAGAAAAATAGATAGATAGACATATAGAAAGATAGATTTATTGAGTGATAGATAGATACATAGATAGATAGTTAAACAGATAGATAGATAAATGGATAGACAGATAGATAGATAGAAGACATATAGACATGTAAAGAGATATACACATAGTTAGATAGATAGATAGACAAAAAGTCAGATATTCAGATAGACAGAAAGATAGATATATATATATAGACATAAAGATTGATAGACACATATATAGATAGAATGATAGATAGATGATAGCTGAATAGACAAATAGACATTTAAATTTATTTATAGAAAGATAGATAGACAGATCAGAGAGATAGATGGTTAGACAGACAGATAGTTAGATAGATAGATAAATAGATAGCTAGATATGCAAATAGACACATAGATAGATATATAGATAAATAGATTGAAAGCCACATATCTAGATTAATAGATAGATAAATAGTTAGAGAAGATAGATAGATAGATTGATTGATTAATAGCTAGCAAGATAGATAAATAGAAATCTATATAGATTGATTGATAAAAAAACATACATACAAACAGACTAAAAAGATAGATAGACTAATAGATAGACACATATACACATAAACATAGAGACAAACAGACATACCAACATACAAACACTAGACAGATAGACTGAGAGATAGTTTATAGATAGATAGAGAGAAACACAAATAGATAGACATGCCTACATACATAGAAATAAATTAAAACATAGACACACATACACATAGATAGATAAATATATAGATAGACAAATAGATAGATAGACAAATAGATAGATAGATAGACAGACAGATAGATAGATAGATAGATAAACAAATAGTCATATAGATAGATAGATAGACAGATAGATATGCATATAGATAAAGAGATAGACTAATAAATAGATATATAGAGAAATAGACCATATACAAATATAGACAATTAGAGAGATAAATATATAGAAAGATTGATTCAAAGATAGATTGATAGATAAACATATATTTAGATCGATAAATAGACAGATACATAGATATTCATATAGATAGAAAGATAGAAACTCATATAGACTGATAGATAGATAGATTGCCAGATAGACAGATTGATCGATAGATAGATAAATAGATAGATAGATAGATTAACCGGTAGATAATTAGATAGATAGATAGATAGACAGATATATAGAAAGATTGATAGACATATAAATAAATTGTCAAATTGACAGATTGATAGGAAGATATATAAAAATATAGACTGATAGACATATAGATAGATTGATAAATAGATAGAAAGATATATTGACAGATTGACTGATAGACTTATAGAAAGATAGGCATATAGCTAGTTAGATATATAGTTAGTTAGTCAGAGATACAGATAGATAGATAGACAGACAGAAAGATAGATAGATAGACAAATTGATAGATTGACAGATTTATAATTTGACATATAGACATATAGACATATAGACTGATAGACTGATAGATTGATAGACAAATAGATTGGTAAATAGATAAAAAGATACGTAGATAGCCACATAGATAGTTAGATAGATAGATAGATAAATAGTTAGACATTGAGACATACAAATAGAAAGACAAATAGATAGATATAACTAGATATTTAGATTGACTGATAGATAGATAAATAGATAGATAGATAGACAGACAGACAGACAGATTGATTGATTGATTGATTGATTGATTGATTGACACATTGATAGATTGATAGATTGACAAATATATATTTATATATGGACATATAGATAGATAGACAGATCGCCATATAGATAGATAGGTAGATATCCAAATAGACAAATAGAAAGATAGACATATAAATAGAGAGACAGATAGAGATATAAACAAAAAGATAGATAGAAAAATATACAATTAGTCAAATAGATAAATAGAAACATAAACATATTGAATGATAGATAGATAGATAGGCATATAGAAAGAATGATAGATTGACAGGGTAATAGATAGACATATAGACAGATAGACATACGCAAATAGATTGATAGATTGATAGACAGATACAAAGATACATAGATAAACACATAGACAGATAGATAAATAGATAGATATGTAGGTAGACAAAAAGATAGATAGACAGATAGATAGAAGATAGATAGACAAATAAATAGAGAGTCAAAAAGACAATTAGCTGGATAGATTGATAGATAGATAGAATGATAGACTGATAGATATGTATATATATATATATAGTAGATAGATATACATATAGACATATAGATATATAGATATATAGATAGATTGACAAATTGATAAATAGATAGAGCGATAGATAAAGTGATGGATAGAAAGATAGATAGAGTGATAGAGAGATAGATGTGTGTGTGTGTGTGTGTGTGTGTGTGTGTGTGTGTTGATAAATATATAGATACATAGACATAGAGATAGGTAGACTGATTGATAGATTGACAAATTGACAATTAGATAAATAGACTGAGATAGATAGATAGCTAGATAGATAGATAGATAGATAGACAAACGGATAGAGAGATAGATATATAGATAGATAGATAATTAGATAAAAAGAAAGAAAGTTAGATAGATAGATAGATAGAAAGACAGATAGATAGATACACAAACAGAGAGAAAGATTGAAAGATAGATAGAAAGACAGAAAGATAGAAAGACAATCAATTAAATAGATAGACAGATAGATTTACAAATAGATAGATAAACAAATAGAAAGATAAGAAAGAAAGATAGATATATAGATAAATGCATAGATAGATAGATAGATAAAGGATCAACATACACAGATAGACATTTAGAGAGATAGACAGATAGACATATACACAAATAGATAGATAAAAAGATAGATAGATAGATAGATCGTCATTTAGAGAAAGACAAATAGACATATACAAAAATATACAAATATAAAGATTATAAGATTGATAGATATACAAGTAGATGGATAAAGAAAAAAACCAATAAATAGATAGACAGATAGACAAATAGAGAGATAGAAAAATAGACATCTAGATGAATAGATAGATAGACAGATAGACAAATACACAATTAGATAGATAAATAGATTGATAGATAGACATGTAGATATATAGATAGACCAGTAGATAGATAGATAGTTATACAGTTAGATATATATACACATAGACAGATAGACAGACAGACAGATAGATAGACAGAAAGATCGATAAATAAATAGATAGCCAGATAGATAAATAGCTAGATAGATAGATAAATAGATAAAAGATAGATAGATAAATAGATAAAAGATAGATAGATAGACACATAAATAGATAGATAGATAAATATATAGATAGATAGAGAGATATACAAATAGACAGAAGACAGATAGAAAAAAAATAAATATTTTTTTTAAAAGGAGTTTATTAATATTAACCCTCTCTTTTGGCGGAGGAATGTCATTTTTACAAACTAAAATCTACCCATTCCCCACTTACAACCTTGACCCTTATCATTAAAATTAAAAACTCAAAAATTACTAATCCTCTATTCTTGAGAATAATTTGCAATGTATGCACTTATTTGAGATTAGCTATAAATTTCTTGTATATAGCTTTAACCCTCCTTGATATGATCTTTGAGATCCACAAGAGCTTCTTCTACTTTGTTGGGTTTCCATAATTCCTGCCCTCCTAGACTCCTGGTTTATGCTTATTCTGTGTTGACATTACTGATTTCCTGCAAAACAAAGCAACATATCTACATACTCATTCATTCATCTTGTTTACCTTATGGCTGCTCTTCCTTCTTGCCTTTGAAGTTATCCTTTACTCTTTTAACCTCTTTTGATCCTGCTTGATAAAGCTAGCAAATTACTCCAAGTGATTTTTCTGCTCTTTATCTTATCTCCATTTCCACTTACATCTATGCCCCTTTAGACCTTTATAAACTGAGTCCTTCAGCTTTAGAGAGTGCCGGACCAGCCTCCTAGTCTAGACACTTACAAACCCAATAAATCTATAAACTACCGTAAATTAACACATGACTCTTCACAACATTCACACATAGCCACTTAACCTAAACATTAAAACCATAACCAAACCATGACTAGGACTCCAACAATTCCAGCAGCTGCTGGATTTACTGGATGTATATACGAGGGACTTCGCTGCTAAGAATAGAGAAATAACAGAAAAAATATTCTAACAACCGATATCTTACCTTACCCTATTCCTTTAGCCACCATAATGATCTTACCTGTTTACCATTTTTCCTTTTTTTAATTATTCACCTCAGTTTCTCTTAATCCCCTTCAGGACCAGGGAGATTTTAAGATATGAGTCTCTTATCACTTTGAACAGTAGGGAGTCTTTCCTCTCCAGTGGTTATATTTGTCTCAGCAGCGGAAGTACTCCTGACAACAACAGGGGGCAGCAACAGACAGCAACTATCTCTCCTTTCCCCTGTGTGTCTGGCTCAAATCTTCACGAGATTCCAGCCTTCTTCCTTCGTCATGTATTCGCTGATGATCATAGAACAAACCAAAGAGAAAACAAAGAAACAACAACCGTGCCTACCAGAACTTTACCCCCTACTACCCTTATTCTTGATTAAACTAATACAACATAATTCAATTATTAACGATTACTCCCCTTTAACATATTGCAAGGAAAGGACAGCATATATATTGACCTGTGATGATAATCAAAATATAACCTTTCTGCAGAGATTATCGACTTCTGCCAAAATGCAGAATTAGCAGATGTTTTGAATATGTAGAAATTCTAAATTACATACATATTATTTTAACAACCATTCAGTATAGCTATATACCATTCTGCCAAAATGCAGAATTAATATATACTACCATGGGATCTCCTTCATATATATCCATTTAGCTCCATCTGTCATATCTTCGTGGTCTGTTTATTTGTTCTTATATAAGGAAAACCCATTTTATCTAGACATGCTATTCCCTTTAGTTTATTTGCCATGAATTTCTCATTATAATCTATATTTCCTCTGATGGTGCCTATTTTAGATAGACAATCCGCTAGATTATTGGCTTCTCTATATATATGTATTATTGAGGCCTTCAGTTCTTCCAGAAGATTAAGAATAACTTCTAGATCCTCTTCATACCTCCATAATATTTTCTTATTTATTACCTTATCAACTAGTAATTTTGAGTCTACCTGAACTACAATGTTTTTAAAATTTAGCTGCTTACATATCTCTAACCCTGATTTTAATGCTCTAATTTCTGATTCTAATGCCAAGGATGCCCTACTAGCTCTGGTAAATGCTCTCTATACTGTCCCTATATGATCTCTTATTACTCCGCCTCCTCCTGCTATTCCAGTGTCCCTGCTAAAACTCTGATCCATATTAAGTGAAAGTTTACCAACGGGCGGAGCATTCCACTGTATACATTTAGCCCATTGCTGTTTTATCACTTTGTATGTGAGATCCCATTCATTCTCAAGCTTCTTTTCTTGTTCCAAATCCTGTATTACTATCGGTTTTATTATTGTTATATTATATATTTCCTTTTTAATATCTTTTATAATTTCTGTTAAGTTCATCCTTATATTTTCATATTTACTTTTGTTTCTAGATTTCCAAATGCACCAGATAATTAGGTGCGGCAGTTTCTGACTAAGCCATTTCCTGGCGGGGCTTTTCATGTTTACTTTTCCCCATTTTTTAACTTTATCTATTAATCCATCTTCTATTTTACATATTCTTTTTTTTTCCTTCCATCTCTCTCCATATTTCTGCTGCAATGGGACCATTCGAGAGCAAGTGATCAGTTGTTTCAACCGCTTGAGAACAGAATTCGCATCTTGAAGCCATGTTTATCCCTTTCTTTTGTACATTTCTATCTACTGGTATGGCGTTCAATAATGCCTTCCATGTGAAGGAGCGCATTTTTTGCGGGACATTTTCTTGCCATACCCATTTAAATAGAGTTTGTACCGGTTTTTTCTTTCTAACCAAATCTTTTGCCGATTTGAGAGAAAAGTTTCCCTGTGGTGTTAACGTCCATTTCCAGCCACTCTTTTTTAGTATAGAGTGTAAGTCTACTATCTCTTTTTGTTTTTCCATTGACTTCCAACTGTTCGAAGTTTTCTTGGAAGTCTTATTTTTATTATCTAAATATTTTACCCGCATATATTTAGCCCATAGATTATCACTTTCTTTAAGACTCCACCAGCTTTTACAGTCCCAGGTAGCTGCCGAGTCCTGAATGCTCATAAGACCTAAGCCTGCTTCCTCTTTCGGATAACAGATACTTTTCCAGTCCTTCCAGTGTAGTTTATTTCTGCCTTGTTTTTTACCCCATAAGAAGTTTGCCATTTCTGATTCGAGTTTTTTAATAAATTTTTTTGGGGGATGTATCACTGATAAAATGTGTGTGAATGTGCTTTGTAATACATGTGAAAGCAACGTAATTCTCCCCCCAAATCCAAGGAGCTCTTCTTTCCATCCTGCTATTTTCTTTCTTAATTTGTCTTGAAGGTAGGTTAGATATTCTTCCTTCAACCTCCCCTCATATATCGGACAACCTAGATACATTAATGCCCCTTTAATTTCCACGAAACCTGTGATATTTTTTATTTTATCTACTAACTTTGGTTTTGCATTTTTTGCAAGCATAAACTGACATTTACTTTTATTAACCATTTGTCGTGTTTCTTTTTCAAAGATTTGCAGAAGATCCATAAGATTCATTAAAGACTTTATGCTAGCATTAGTAAATATTATAAAGTCATCTGCGTAGGCTAAACAACCTATTCTGGGTGTATTCCTTGGTTGTCTGAATGACATTATTTTACCTTCGGATATTTTCTTGTTCAAGTTTCGTATTAATAGTTCTATATATATATCAAAAAGAAGGGGGGATAACGGATCCCCTTGCCTTAGAAAAAAAAATAGATGGATAGATTGTACGATAAATAGATAAACAAATAGACTGATAGATAGTTAGACAGCTAAACAGATTGATAGATAGACATATAGACATATAAATTGATAGATAGATAGATAGATATACAGATAGACCATATAGATAGATGGTTAGATAGTGAGATGGATAGATATACAGATAGACAGATAGACGGATAGACAGATAGATAGATAAACATATTGATAGATAGACAGATAGATAGATAGATAGACATATAGATAGATAGACAAATAAATAGATAGATAGGTAGACCCATAGAGAGATAGACATAGACAAATATATAGATAGATAGATATACAGATAGACACATATACACTTAGACATTTAGATAGATATACATAAAAATGATAGATAGATAGAATTATAGACATAATATAGATAGACAAAAATAAGAGATAGATTCATAGAACAACAGATATACAGATAGACAAAATTACAGATTGCTAGATTGATAGAAAGACATAAAGATATATATTATGTTAGACAGATAGATAGATTAACAGATAGATAGATTTACAGATTGAATGATAGACAAATAGACTGATAAACAGATAAATATATCAACAAATATATTGATAGACAGATATATATGCAGGTAGGTAGATATCCATATAAACATATAAACAAAAAGATAGATAAATAGATAGATAGATAAATAGATAGACAGATAGATAGGTTGACAGATTGACAGATATATAGATAGACCATATATATAGTTCGACAAATAGATAAATAGACCTATAGATAGATAAATAGATTGACATATAGACAGATAAATATATAGACAGATAGATACATAGATATATAGATAAATAGACATAGACAGATATACATATAGATAGATAGAGAGAATGATAGAAAGACATACAGACATAATGCCTAATATACAACAAGTTAGATTGATATATAGACATTTTGATAGATAGATTAATAAATAGATAGACATATTGGTAGATAGAAATAGTCCTATATATACATATATATAGATAGATATATAGTTAAACAGATAGATTAGATAGACAGATAGATAGATGACATATAGATAGATGAATAGATAGTCAAATAAATAGATTGACAGATAGAAAGATTGACTGATAGACTATTAGATAGATATACAGATAGATATATAGATAGATAAAGAGAGACAAACAGATAGACACATATACACATCGATAAAGAGATAGATAGACATACATACATAAAAACACAGAAAGATAGATAGACAGTTAGATAGATAGACACACACATATAGATAGATAGATAGAAAAATAGGGAGAGAGAGAGAGATATATATATATATATATATATATATATATATATATATATAGGTACATAGAAGATAGATAGACATAAAAATAGATTGACATATTGACATATTGATAAAAAAACATAAAATATAGACAAATATACTAATTTATATATAGAGAAATAGATAGATAGACTAATAGATAGATAGATAGACAAATAAATAGATAGATAGATAGATATAAAGATGATAGATAGACAGATATACAAATAGTCAGATAGATAGATAGATAGATAGATAGACAGAGAGATAGATAGATATATAGATAGATAGAAAGATAGACAAATAGACAGCTATATAGAAAGAGTGATAGATAGTTAGACAGAAAGATATATACAGATACGTATATAGATAGATAGATAGACAAATAGATATATAGATAGATAGATAGACATATAGACAAATAGATAGATTGATAGATTGACAAATTGATAGATAGACATATCGACATATAGACATATAGACTAATAGACAGATAGGTAGATAGATATATAGATAGATAGACTGATAGAAAGATAGGTAGATAGCCAGATAGACAGATAGAAAGATATCGAGATAAATAGGTATACATATAGACACAAATATAGAAAGATAGTTAGACAGATATATAGATTGTTAGATAGACAGATAGATAAAAAATAGATAGATAGATAGATAGATAGATATACATATAGATTGATAGACAGATAGACAGATAAATTTATAGATAAATAGATAGAATGCCAGATAGACATATATATAGAGCTAGATAGATAGATAGTTATACATATAGACAAATAGATAGATCTATAGATATATAAGTAAATAGATAGACAAATGATAGTTATACAGATAGATATATAGATAAAGAAATAGTCAGATAGATAGAACGATATATAGGTAGATAGATATACATATAGACAGATAGACTGATAGATAGATAGGAAATTAGAGAGATAGACAGATAGATAGATAGTTAGAGAGATATATATAAGATAAATAGATTGATATACAAATAGTCGGATAGATAGATAGATAGATAAACAAATAGATAGATAGATATATATACACAAAGATAGATAGACTGATAGATATAATGATACAAAAATATATAGATAGATTGATAGACAGATAGATAAACAGATAGATATATAGTAAGATAGATACATAGATAGACACATTGTCAAATAGTAAAATAGATAAATAGACACATAGACAGATATATCGATAGATTGATTGATTGATATAAAGATAGATAGATTGATAGACAAATAAATAGATAGACAATTAGAGAGACACATAGATAAATAGAAAGACTGATAGACAATCATACAAATAGACAAATAGTCAAATAGATATACACATAGTCAGATAGATAAACAGATAGATTGATTGATAAATAGATATATACATAGATAGATAGGTAGATACAGGAAAGATACAGATAGATAGACATTTAAAGAGATAGACAGTTTACATATACATAATAGAGAGTTAGAAAGATAGTCAGATAGGTAAATAGATAGATTGGCATTTAGAGATATAGATAGATAAAAATATAGAAAAATATATAGATACAAAGATAATAAGATAAATACATAGGTAGATAGACAAGCAGGAGATAAAGAGATAAACCAATAAAAAGATAGATAGACAGATATAGAGATAGACAGATAGACCTTATAGACAAATAGAAAGATAGACAAATAAATAGTTAGATAGACAAATAGATATAATAAAGAGATAGATAGATAGATAGATAGATATATTGATAGGTAAACTGATTAACAGATAGACTGATAGACTTATAGCCAGATAGACAGAAAGACAGACATGTAGATTGATTGATTGATAAAAAGATAGCCATATACTCAAATAAACAAAGAAAAATAGTCACATTGATAGATAGACAGATAGACAAATAAACAAATAGACAAGTAGATAGATAAATAGATAAACTAATAAATAGATAAAAATATAGAGAGATAGAATGATATAGCATATAGATAGATAGATAGACAGACAGACAGATAGACAGATAGATAGACTGATAGAAATATAGACAGAGAGATAGATAGACTGATAGACATATAGACAAATAGATAGACTGATAGACATAAAGATAGATAGATAGATAAATAGGTATATGCCAAGATAGACAGATAGATAGATAAATAGATAGATAAATAGACTTAAAAATAGATAGATAGATATTCAGATATAGATATAGATAAATAAATAGATAGGCAAATAAGCAAATAGATATATTAATAGATTGATAGATTTAAAGATTGACAGATAGACATGTAGACATATAGACTGATAGAAAGATCGAAAGATAGATAGATAGACTTATAGACTGATAGACTGATATAAAGATTAGTAGATAGTAAGATAGACAGTTAGATAGATAGACAAATATACAAATGGACAATAGATAGATAGAAAGATAGATAGATACTTATATAGAAAGATAGTCATATAGACAGATAGACATATAGACACAAAGATAGATAGATAGATAAATAAATGAGAAATATAGATGGATAGATAGATAATTAGATAGATAGACAAATAGATAGATAGATAGATAGATAGAGAGTAGACAGATAAACAAATAGTAAGAAAGACATATACCTAGATAGATAGATAGATAGACAGATAGACTTATACATAGAAGATAGTTAGACAGATACTTAGATACATAGATAGACAAATAGAGAGAAGATAGATAGATATACAGATAGTTAGATAGACAGATAGAGAGATTGATTGATAGATAGATAAATAGATATATAGATAAATAGTTATACATATAGATAGATAGAGAGATAGACATATAGGAAAATAGACAGATAGAAAGATAGATAGAAAGATAGATAGACATATAGAAACTTAGATAGATAGATAAAGACAGATAGACATATAGATGGATGGATAGATAGTTAGATAGATAGATAGCTGATAGGCATATAGACAAATATATAGATAGAAAAATATGTAGATAAATAGATACATAGATAGATAGATTGACAGTAAAACAAAAAGACATATAGATAGATAGAAATACAGATTGACAGATAGATAAATAAATAAATAGAATAATAAATAGATAGACTTATAGGTAGATTGCCAGAATCACAGATAGACATATAAACAAATAGACATTTAGATAGATTAACAGATAGACAGAAAAATAGATCGACAGTAGACACATAGACAGATAAACAGATTAATAGATTGATAGATATATACATAGACAAATTGATATATAGACTTATAGATAGATAGATAGATATAAATATATATAGATATACTAATATTCCAACAAATACATACATAGGCAAATAGATAGATAGATAGAGAGAACGATAGATAGATAGATAGATAGATAGACAGATAGATAGATAAATAGATAGACAGATAGACATATAGATAAATAGACATATATATAGATAGACAAACATATAGACATATAGATAGATAGATATAGAGATAGAACATATAGAGAGGTAGACAGATAGACAGATAGACAAATAAATAGAAAACTAGATACACGGATAGACATATAGACACATATACAGATAGAGAGAAAGATAGATAGATATATAGATAGATATACAGATAGATAGATAAATACATCGATAGATAGACTGATAGACAGACAAATATATAGATAGATAAAAAAATATATAGATAGGAAAATAGACAATTAGACAGATAAAATATAGACAGAGAGAGAGAGAGAGAGAAGTCAGATAGATATATAGTAAGATTGATAGATAGCCAGATAGATCAATAAACAAATAGAAAGATAGACAAATAGACAGATAAGTAGATATACAATTACCTGGATAGATTGATAGCCTGATACACAGAAGATAGTTAGATGGATGCATAGATAGACATATAGACAAATAAAGAGATGATTGATAGATATATATAGTTAGTCAGATTGAAAAATAGATAGATAAATATATCGATAGATAGACAGATAGACAGATAAATAGATATACATATAGATATATAGATAGATATACATATAGACAAATAGACAGATAGAAAAATAGACAGAATTAAAAAAATACTAATAGATAGAAAGAAATATAGATAGATTGACATATACACAGATAGAGAGAATGACAGACAGATAGACAAATAGATAATTAAATAGATATAAACATAAATAGATATTTAGGTAAACCATTTAGACAAATTCATAAATTGATGTATATATACATAAATAAAAATAAATATATATAGATGAATAAATAGATAGATAAATAAATATATAGACAGATAGACTGATAGACTGATATAAATAAACAAAGAAAAAAAAGAATGAAAGATAGATAGATATACAGATAGATATATAGATTGATAAATAGATAGATCGATAGATAAACAGATACGAGATAGACAGATAGACACATATATAAATAGACATATATACAGATAGACAGATAGATAGATAAAAAAATACATAGATAAATAGATTTATAGAAAGGCATATAGTTATATAGACTGATAGATAGAAAGATAAATTGACAGATAGACAGATAAATAAATTGACTAATAAATATAAAGACATATAGGTAGATAACAAGATTCACAGATAGACATATAGACATATAGACGAATAAATAAATCGACAGATAGACACATAGACACATAGACGGATAAATAGATTGAAAGTAGTTAGATAGACAGATTGACATATTGATAGATATAAAGATAGACATATTTACATATAAACTTTTAGATAGATAGATAGATATACATATACATAGATAGATATCTAAATAGATATATAGCCAGAAAGGAAGATAGACAGATAGAGAGATACACAGATTGATATATAGACAGATAACAAGATAGAGAGATAAGTAGATAGATAGTTAGATAGATTGATTGATTGTTAGATTGATAGGTAGATAGTTTGATAGATAGATCTATTGATCGATATTTAGATAGCTATATAGATATATAGATAAATAGTTAACTAGTTAGAAAGATAGACATAGATACAAATAGACAATGATTGTTAAATTAATAGATAGATAGATAGGCACACAGACATAGATAGAGAGAAACAAAGACACATAGACATATAGATAGTCAGATAGACAAACACATAGATATACATACACACACACACACACAAACAAACACATAGATAGATAGTCAGATAGTTGATACATAGATAGATACACACACACACACAATGAAAGACACACAGATAGATAGATAGATATATAGATAGAGAAACACATAGTAAAACAAATAGATATATAGAGTGACAGATTGATATATAGATAGATAGAAAGATATAGGATAGATGTAGAAAGTTAGACATTTAGAAAGAAAGATAGATAGAAAGATAGTTAAATATATAGATAGATAGATATACATTTAAATATATAGACAGATAGAATAGTAGATAGATAAAAAGATAGACCTATAAACAAATAAACAGATAGATTGATTGAAAGATAGATAGATAGACCTTATATATAGATGATTAGATAGACACAAACTGATATACAAATATACACATAGACATATAAAAAGATAGATAGATAGATAAATAGATATATATATATATATATATACACACACACACACACACATACACACACACACACAGATAGATAGATAGACAAATAGACAAATATAAAAATAGATTGATAAATAGATAGATATACAGATAGACAGATAGACATATAGACATATAGACATATTGATATATATATAAAGAGAGACATATAGATGCAAGCACAGATAGATAGATAGATAGATAGACAAAACATATAGATAGATAGAAAAATAGATAGATAGACATATAGAAAGATAGATAGATTGAGTGATAGATAGATACATAGATAGATAGTTAAACAGATAGATAGATAAATGGATAGACATATAGATAGAAGATAGATAGACATGTAAAAAGATATACACATAGTTAGATTGATAGATAGACAGATAGTCAGATATTCAAATAGACAGAAAGATAGATATATATAGACATAAAGATTGATAGACACATATATAGATAGATCGATAGATAGATGGTAGCTGAATAGACAAATAGAGAGATAAATTTATTTATAGAAAGATAGATAGGCAGATCAGAGTGATAGATGGTTAGACAGACAGATAGATAGATAGATAAATAGATAGCTAGATAGCTAGATATGCAAATAGACACATAGACAGATATATAGATAGATAGATTGAAAGCCACATAGCTAGATTAATAGATAGATAAATAGTTAGAAAAGATAGATAGATAGATAAATAGATAGATAGAGAGAAAGATAAATAGGTAGATAGTTAGATATATTGATAGATAGATAGATAGACAGATAGCTAGCAAGATAGATAAATAGATATCTATATAGATTGATTGATAAAAAAACATACATACAAATAGATTAAAAAGATAGATAGACTAATAGATAGACACATATACACATAGACAAAAAAACAAACAAATAGGCATACATACAAACACTAGACAGATAGACTGAGAAATAGTTTATAGATAGATAGAGAGAAACACAAATAGATAGACATGCAAACATACATAAAAATAGATTAAAACATAGACACACAGACACATAGATATATAGATAGATAGAAAGATAGATAGATAGACACATATATAAATAGATAGATAGATAGACGTGCGATTCTGGTGCGATTTTGGTGCGATTTGAGCTCAAGTTTGAGCAAAAATGGATGATTCGGATCATCTTTTCAATAAAAAATCACTTAGTTCAATTTCCAAGGGTTCCGGGATTCTGTTCCTGAACTTTGACGCTAAGGAGGAGTCTCCTGTCGTGTTACTTACCGAAGAAGAGTTTCAAAAGCTTGCGTAACCGTTCAAGCTTACATTAATCGGGAAGTTCTCCCATGGTAAGCCGAGTTATTAAGAAATTTATGCGTTTATCGCTTCACTGAAGCTACGGCAAGTTGTGAAACTAGCCATATACGACGGGAAGCACATCATTTTTCAACTCAAGGAAGAAGATGACTTCCTGAGGGTATGGATTAGAGGGCAGTGGAGCGTGGCTGGATACCCCATGCGCATCCTCAAATGGTCGCCTGATTTTTCACCATCCATGGAGCCTGCAAATGCCCTGGTTTGGTTCACACTACCTAAGCTTCCATTACATTTATTTAGCAAACATTTTCTATATTCTATAGCAATATGCATGGGTAAACCGTGGCAGATTGATGAGGCCACGACTTACATGACAAGACCAAGTGCAGCTAGAATCCTCATCGAGGTTAACTGCAAAAAGTCTCCCTCAAACAAAATATGGGTTGGCAAAGATTTAGAGCAGAGTTTTTGGCAGAATATAATTCCAGAAAACATGCCATTTTATTGTTTGAATTGCCTTAAAATGGGTCATGCAGAGGAGGCTTGTATGCTAATAGACATGAGGAAAAAAAAGGCGAAGGAATTGGTAAGGAAGGACGACAGGAAGGGCGAGGTAGAGGAGAGCCGAGAGGGAGGAAAAAAGCTAGAATAGGAGGCCAAAGAGGGAGAACGGGCAAATGAGAAATCTGTCGAGGGGAGAGAAAGTGAAAAAATAGAAAGAAAGGATAAAGATGAGTTGAGGAATAGAGAAGAGCTAGGAAGAGAGGAAGGAAGGATAGAGCTGAGAGATAATAACAATATGGAGGAGATCAGAAAATGGCTAGAAAAAATACCAAGGGAGGTGGATGGAGTAGAAAGGCTAGGGAGGAAAAAAACAATGTTTAAAAGGAAGAAAAATCAGTTATTAAAACATATAGAACTGCATGATTGGGATGAGGATGACTTGCTTTCTGAAGAGGAAATAGAAGCTAAAAGCTGGCCACTGTCCAGCAATACTGATGAAAAAAATAATTTAGTTCTAAAAGCACCAAAGGATGACTTATGGGTAAAAAAACAGAAAATCAGACATGCACCAAAAGACAGGAAAAAAGCCTTAGAAGAAATTATGGAATTAAATATGAGCTTGGAAAAGATAAATAAAATAAAGAAGGTAGAGCAAGCCCCACCGAGTACTAGTAAAACTATAAGAAACATGAAAAAATATACTAACACGAAATATGAATCTAAATGTACTACTAGAGTGCAAGCCAAGTACACTTTATTATGAATAGTTTATATTGGAATATAAGAGGAGTAGCGAACGCTCCTACAATAAATAGAATTAGAAATTTAATTAAAATACATAAACTAAAAGTAGTAATTTTAGCTGAACCGATGGTAACTAAAGACCAGATAGAGAAATATAGGATGAGGATAGGCATGCAAAAGGCCTTCTCGAATCACAATAGTAAATTATGGATCATGTGGAATAGCCCCATAGACATTGAAATTTATTAGAAAATGATCAAATAATAAACTTTAAAATGGCTAAGCAATCAGAGACTATTTTTTCAGCGGTTTACGCAAGTAACGCAAAAGAAAAAAGGAAAACGCTCTGGCATGAAATGGAAAAAATAGCACTCACGAAATCTCCATGGATTATAGGAGGAGATTTCAACACAATTAGAAACCCATCGGAAAAGAAGGGAGGCAGGACACCAAACCCAGTAGCAATGACTCAATTCAATGAGGCTATTGCAAGTGCAAGTTTAATGAAGGTAGAATACCTAGGTACAAATTACACTTGGTGTATATAACTGGAAGAATAAGAAAATGATCTGGTCTAGACTTGATCGAGTGTTACTTAATACAAAATGGCTAGATGTTATGGGGGAAGTTAAAGTTCAGCATTTAAGCAGAACTTGTTCAGATCATAGTCCGCTCCTGGTAAACCTTCGAAAAAAGAAGGTAAGCCAGAAGGCCTTCATATACCAAAATATGTGGGGCTTACACAAGGATTTTGAATCTATAGTTAAAAATACATGGGAAAAACCGATACCGGGTAACCCCATGCAGAGATTGGGACAAAAACTGAGAGCACTACGATCAGCTCTCAATAAATGGAACAAAGAAGTGTTTGGCAATGTGGCCATGAAAATTCAAGAGGCAGAGCAGAAAGCCATAACAACAGAGAAAGAATATGAGAATATACAAAATAAAATAACCAGAACAGAAGTTAATAAAGCTAAAGCTGAATTAAAGCTAAGAATGCATATGGAAGAAATTTACTTGAAACAGAGAGCGAAAGTTAAATGGTTGAAGGATGGAGATAAAAACACGAAATTTTTCTATACAATGGCAAAAATTAAGTCGCAAAGATTAGGAATAAAAGGTCTTAAAAGAGCTAACGGAGAGTGGGTAGAAAAGGAGGAAGATATTAAAATTGAATTAGAAGAATTTTTTAAAAAGCATCTAAGCGGGATAAATACAAATAGAAACTTTACACTAATGGAGAAAATTAAAAGAAAAGTCACGCAAGAAGACAACAAAATGTTAGCAGAATTTCCTACGGAAGAAGAAGTGAATAATGCAGTATTTAATGCAAATAAAGATAGTGCAGCAGGACCAGACGGCTGGAATAACGAATTTTTCCAACGAAGCTGGAATATAATCAAAAAAGATGTTTTAGAAGCTATCAACTGGATATTCGCGGGTGCGGAAATCTCAAAAACATGGTCCAGCTCATACATAGTTTTGATACCTAAGAAAACAAATCCTCAAAAAGGAGAAGATTATAGGCCAATTAGTTTATGTAATACCATATATAAAATATTAGCCAAATTGTTACAGAAAAGATTGAGCAAAATATTACCAAACAAAATAGAGCCGGAACAAGCAGGTTTTGTTAAAAATAGGCTGATAACTGAAAACATTAATTTAACATCGGAAATGATAAGAGATATAGGGACTAAGGTCAGAGGTCACAATGTAATCATGAAACTGGATTTAGCTAAGGCATTTGATAAAGTAGAAAGGAATATACTTTGCTATATAATGAGAAAAATGGGGTTTTCAGAATTTTGGATAGATATTATATATAGATGTATATCTAGTGCTTGGATTAAATTTCTTATAAATGGCCAGGCAGGTGAAGAATTTAAACCAACCAGATGTCTCAGGCAAGGGGACCCATTGTCCCCCTCTTTGTTTAATATTTATTTAGATCTTTTTATAGTAAACTTAAAAGAGAAGGTTAGAAATGGCAACATCTTAGCCTACAGACAGCCCAAAGATATGCCATTAATATGCTGCTTGGTATACGCTAATGACGTGATCATATTTACAAACACCAGTAGCAAATCAATGGAAAACTTGATGGAGCTTATACAAACACTAGAAGAAGAAACATGCCAAAAGCTTAATAAGAATAAATGTCAATTTGTGATAGCAGCTAAAGCACCAGAAAACATTGCTCACAAGATTAAAAGGGTCACAGGATTTGCGCAGTGTACAGGAGCATTAATGTATCTGGGATGCCCAATTTATGAAGGAAGAGTAAAAGAGGAATATTTTGCATTTTTATTGGACAAGATAAAGAATAAAATTGCCGGCTGGAAAGAAAACTTATTAAATATGGCAGGAAGAACTACACTAATTACCCATGTGCTACATAGTTCATAAATACATATACTAATGACGGCACAACCTCCAAATATAATTATTAAAAAACTAGAAAGAGAAATGACTAATTTTTTATGGGGTAAAAGAGAAGCGAAGAATAAGCTGCACTGGAAAAAATGGAGAGATTTATATTACCCAAAAAAGGAGGGAGGATTAGGCTTGATCGGCCTAAAAGATATATCCAAAGCGTGGGCATGCAAGAATTGGTGGGGAATAAAAATAGATGAAAACATCTGGGTGGCATTCGTAAAAGCTAAATATGGGTTAGGAAATAATGGTTTTAAAAATACAAAAAAAAGCATCTAGAAGCTAGAAAATGATGCACGAACAACAAAGCAGCGTGGAAAAGCATACAATACTAACGAAAAGTGGGTGGAAATGGACTTTAAATCCAAACGGAAACTTCACATTAAAAAGTACCAAGGAGCTAGTACGAAGCAGAAAACCCTTACAATTGAAATTACTCTGGGAAAAAGATTTGCCTCAAAAAGTAAATGTTTTATCGTGGAAAATCATGTCTAACATTGTCCCCGTAGATGCGAATATTCAGAAGAAGGGCATAAAATTAGCATCCAGATGTGAATGCTGCCATCAAGATATAGAGAGCTCGGATCACCTATTTTCTAAGGGTAAAATAGCTATAAAAGTGTGAAATAAATTAGAAATTGAAGCTGATATTGAAAGAAGTACAGTTAATTTAAGAAATAGGCTAGAAAACTGGTCAAAAAAACAAACAAAGAATAATATCTTAAAATGGATTAGAAGTTACATTCCGCATATAGTGTTATGGTGCATATGGAAAGCTAGAAACAGAAGTAGATATGATAATGTAAAAATGGAACATAATGACATTTTGGAAGAAATAAAAAAAGAGAGTGCATTCATTATGGCTTGTAGTCCAATAAAAGTGAAAAACATGAAAATAGAGGAAGATAGAATAAAAAAATGGCACCTTGCAACAATAGCAAGAAAAATGCCAACTATTAAAATAGTTAATTGGAATAAACCTGGGTAGGGCAGTCTAACACTAAACACTGATGGAAGCTTTAAAAGAGAAATGGGAGAAGCTGGTGGAAGAGGTTTAATAAGAAATGTGGAAGGAAATGTACTGAAAGCATTCACAACAAGGGCTATAGCTTCTTCTGCCTTGCATGCAGAAATTATAGCCCTACAAAAGGGTTTGCAAACTTGTAAATCTAACAATTACCTAAAGGTTCAAGCACAGGTGGATTCAAAAATACTAGTGGACCTAGTACATGGAAAGATATATTTATGGCAATTTGAAGAAGTCATTGATAATATTAGAAACATTCTAAGAGAAATAAAAAGAGAAATAAAGCATATTTATAGGGAAGCCAACATGATTGCAGATAGATTAGCGGAAGAAGGAATGAGAAAAGGATCACAAGAATTTAGAGGGGAGAATATACCTGGAAAATTCAAAGGACTAATAAGATTAGATAAAATTGCATTTCCGTATATTAGGCTTCAAAAATTATGAACTAATGAATTGTTGTTAGTGTTTGTCAGCTTTTTTTTTGCAGTTGGCAAGGGGATAAGAGTAGAAATAGATAGCTTCCCGGGCTTGAGGGAAGTCAGATAAGGAGAGAGCTTGTAATTTATTGTTTGGTAGGGTTTTTTGGTTGGATTTTTTCAGGTTAAGTCAAGTTGCAGCAAGGGGGTTCTAAGCTAAGGTTAACTAAAAGGAAAGCAGGCTGGACAAAGCTAGAGAGGGAAGGAAACGGTTGGTTGGAGGAGTCGGCTTGGAGGCAGTGTTTTAGAACTATTTCTTACGGCTGTGCATGTGCATTGATCGGCCAAGAGTCTGAGTAAGCCCGATAAAGGGCTGAAAATTATGAATTGTTGTTAGTGTTTGTCAGCTTTTTTTTTGCAGTTGGCAGGGGGACAAGAGAAGAAACAGATAGCTTCCCGGTCCTGAGGGAAGTCGGATAAGGAGAGAGCTTGTAATTTATTGTTTGTACGACTGCGCATGTGCATTGATCAGCCAAGAGACTGTTATCATTTATCAGTCTTGAGTCGGTCATGGGATCGGCATTCAGTCTGGGTAAGAAGACTGAGTTTAAGGAGCCCGATTGGCCAAGAGACGCCCGATAAAGAGCTGAGTAAGCCCTAGAAAGGGCTGGAAATTATTAAATAATGAATTGTTGTTAGTGTTTGTCAGCTTTTTTTGCAGTTAGCAGGGGATAAGAGTAGAAATAGATAGCTCCCCGGACCTGAGGGAAGTCGGATAAGGAGAGAGCTTGTAATTTATTGTTTGGTAGGGTTTTTTGGTTGGATTTTTTCAGGTTAAGTCAAGCTGCAGCAAGGCGGTTCTCAGCATAGGTTAACTAAAAGGAAAGCAGGCTGGACAAAGCTAGAGAGGGAAGGAAACGGCTGGTTGGAGGAGCCGGCTTGGAGGCAGTATTTTAGAACTATTTCTTACGGCTGCGCATGTGCATTGATCGGCCAAGAGACTGTTATCGTTTATCAGTCTTGAGTCAGTCATGAGAGCATTCAGTCTGGACATGTATGAAGACTGAGTTTATCAGTCTTCAGCCAGCATGTATGAAGATGGGAGTATTCATAAAGCTTCAAGATGGGAGGTAACTTCAAGATGGCAGGAACTTTCATGAAGACAGCAGATGGGAGTACTATGAGAGAGATTAAAAGAATGGAAAGAAAAGGCCCCATACAAATAGGGCTTTGGCAGAAAAACCCAAAACATATAAAGTATATCAAACAATACTTGATAAAAGATTAGTAGAAGGATATGAAAGTTATATTTTACTCTATTTTTTGTATTCTAGATTAGGTTTAAAGTGGGTCTAAAAGGGATAAGGGTAGAAGTAGTTTGTAAAAATGGTATTCCTCCACCAAAAGAGAGGGTGATAATTAATAATAAAACAACCTTAAAAAAAGATAGATAGACAGACAGATAGACAAATAGATAGATAGACAAATAGTCATGTAGATAGATAGATAGATCAATATGCAGATAGATAAAGAGATAGACTAATAAATAGATAGATACAAAAATAGACTATATACAAATATAGACAATTAGAGAGATAAATATATAGAAAATTGATTAAAAGATTGATTGATAGATAAACAAATAGATCGATCATTAAATAGACAGATAGATAGATAATCATATAAATAGAAAGATAGAAACTCATATAGACTGATAGATAGATAGATAGACAGAGAGATCACCAGATAGATAGATAGATCGATAGATAGATAAATAGGCAGATAGATAGATTAACCGGTAAAGAATTAGACAGATAGATAGATAGACAAATACATAGATAGATTGATAGATTGTCAAATTGACAGATTGATAGAAAGATATATAAAAATATAGACTGATTGACATATAGATAGATTGACATATAGATAGATTGATAAATAGATAGAAAGATAGATTGACTGATAGCCTTATAGATAGATAGGTATATATCTAGGTAGATAGATAGATAGATAGTTAGTCAGAGAGATAGATAGATAGATAGACAGATAGACAGATAGATAGATAGACAAATTGATAGATTGACAGATTTATAATTTGACATATTGACATATAGACATATAGACTGATAGACTGATAGACAAATAGATTGGTAGATAGATAAAAAGATAAGTAGATAGCCAGATAGATAGTTAGATAGATAGATAGATAAATAGTTAGACATTGAGACATACAAATAGAAAGACAAATAGATAGATATCTAGATATTTAGATTGACTGATAGATAGATAGATAAATAGATAGATAGTTAGTTAGACAGACAGATTGATTGATTGATTGATTGATTGATTGATTGATTGATTGATTGATTGATTGACACATTGATAGATTGATAGATTGACAAATATATATTTATATATGGACATATAGATAGATAGACAGATCGCCATATAGATAGATAGGTAGGTATCCAAATAGACAAATATAAAGATATACATATAAATAGAAAGACAGATAAAGATATAAACAAAAAGATAGATAGACAACTATATAGTTAGTCAAATAGATAAATAGAAACATAAACAGATTGAATGATAGATAGATAGGCATATATAAAGAATGATAGATTTACAGGGTAATAGATAAACATATTGACAGATAGACATACGCAAATAGATTGATAGATTGATAGACAGATACAAAGATACATATATATACACATAGACAGATAGACAGATAGATAAATAAACAGATATATAGGTAGAGAGAAAGATAGATAGACAGATTGATAGAAGATTGATAGACAAATAAATAGAGAGTCAAAAAGACAATTAGTTGGATAGATTGATAGACAGATAGAATGATAGATTTATATATATATATATATATATATATATATATATATATATATATATATATATATATATATATATAAAGATAGATATACAGATAGATAGATACACAGATAGATAGTAGATAGATATACATAAAGACAGATAGACATATAGATAGATAGATAGATAGATTGACAGATTGATAAATAGATAGAAAGACAGATAAAGTGATAGATAGAAAAATAGAAAGAGTGATAGATAAATAGATGTGTGTGTGTGTGTGTGTGTGTGTGTGTGTGTGTGTATTAATAAATATATAGATAGAAAGACATAGAGATAAGTAGACTGATTGATAGATTGACAAATTGACAAATATAGACATATAGACATATGGACTGATTGAAAGATCGAAAGATAGATAAATAGACTTATAAACTGACAGACTGATATAAAGATTAGTAGATATTAGATAGATAGTTAGATAGATAGACAAATATACAGATGGACAATAGATAGATAGAAAGATAGACAGATAGATAGATACTTATATAGAAAGATAATCATATAGAGAGATAGACAGATAGAAACAAAGATAGATAGATAGATAGATAGATAGATAAATAAGAAATATAGATAGATAGATAGACAATTAGATAGATAAACAAATAGATAGATAGATAGATAGAGAGCAGACAGATAAACAAATAGTAAGAAAGACATATAGCCAGATAGATAGACAGATAGACAAATAGATTGATTCAAAAATAGACATACAGCTAGATAGGTAGATAGACTATTAGCCAGATAGACAGATAGACTAATACATAAAAAATAGTTAGACATATACTTAGATAGACAGATAGACAAATAGAGAGAAGATAGATAGATATACAGATAGTTAGATAGACAAATAGACAGATTGATAGATGGATAGACAGATATATAAATAAATATATATACATATAGATAGATAGAGAGATAGACATATAGGCAAATAGATAAATAGAAAGAAAGAAAGATAGATAGATAGATAGATAGATAGATAGACATATAGAAAATTAGATAGATAGATAGAGACGGATAGACAAATAGATGGATGGATGGATGGATAGGTGATAGGCATATAGACAAATATATAGATAGACAAATATGTAGATAAACAGATACCTAGATAGATAGATTGACAGTAAAACAAATTGACATATAGATTGATAGATAGAAATACAGATTGACAGATAGACAAATAAATAAATAGAATAATAAATAGATAGACTTATAGGTAGATTGCCAGAATCACAGATAGACATATAAAAAATAGACATTTAGACAGATAAATAGATAGACAGATAAATAGATCGACAATAGATACATAGACAGATAAATAGATTAATAGATTGATAGAAATATACATAGATATATTGATATATAGACTTATAGACATATAGATAGATATAAATATATTTAGATATACTAATATTCCAACAAATACATACATAGGCAGATAGATAGATAGATAGATAGATAGAGAGAATGATAGATAGATAGATAGATAGATAAATAGATAGACAGATAGATAGATAAATAGATAGAGAGATAGACATACAGATAAATAGACATATATATAGATAGGCAAACATATAGACAGATAGATAGATAGATATAGAGATAGAACATATAGACAGTTAGACAGTTAGACAGTTAGACAGATAGACAAATAGACAAATAAATAAATAAATAGATACACATATAGACATATAGACACATATACAGATAAAGAGAAAGATAGATAGATATATAGATAGATATACATATAGATTGATAGATACATAGATAGATAGATGGATAGACAGACAAATAAATAGATAGATAGATAGATAGATAGAAAAATAGACAATTAGACAGATAAAATATAGATAGAGAGAGAGAGAGAGAAGTCAGATAGATATATAGTAAGATAGACAGATAGCCAGATAGATCAATAGACAAATAGAAAGATAGACAAATAGACATATAGGTAGATATACAATTACCCGGATAGATAGATAGCCTGATACACAGAATATAGTGAGATGGATACATAGATAGATAGACAAATAAAGAGATGATTGATAGATATATATATATATAGTTAGTCAGATTGGAAAATAGATAAATAAATATATCGACAGATAGACAAATAGATAGATAAATAGATATACATATAGATAGATAGAAAGATATACATATAGAAAAATAGACAGATAGAAAGATAGACAGAATTAAAAAAATACTAATAGACGGAAAGATAGATAGATAGATTGATTGACATATACACAGATATAGAGAAAGACAGACAGATAGACAAATAGATAATTAAATAGATAGAGTCATAAATATATATTTAGGTAAATCATTTAGACAAATTGATAAATTGACGTATAGATACATAAATAAATAGAAATATATATAGATGAATAAATAGATAGATAGATAAATATATAGACAGATAGACAGATAGAAATAAACAAAGAAAAAAAAGAAGGATAGATAGATAGATATACATATAGATATATAGATTGATAAATAGATAAATAGATAGACAGATAGACACATATATAGATAGACATATATACAGATAGACAGATAGATAGATAAAAAGATACATAGATAAATAGATTGACAGAAAAACATATAGACATATCGACTGATAGATAGAAAAATAAATTGGCAAATAGACAGATAGATAAATTGACTAATAAATAGATAGACATTTAGGTAGATAGCAAGATTCATAGATAGACATATAGACAGATAGACCAATAGACATATAGACGAATAAATAGATAGACAGATAGACATAGACACATAGACGGATAAATAGATTGAAAGTAGTTAAGTAGACAGATTGACATATTGATAGATATAAAGATAGACATATTAACATATAAACTTCTAGATATATAGATAGATATAAATATAGATAGATAGAGTGATAGGTAGATATACAAATTGATAGATAGCCAGATATAAAGATAGAGAGATAGAAACAGATGTAGATAGATAGATAAATAGATAGACAAATAAACATATAAATAAATATACATATATATAGATAGAAAGATAAACAGATAGATAGATATATATATATATATATATATTAACAATATAGACACTTAGACAGATAGACATATAGATAGCCAGATTGACAGATAGATAGACAATAGATAGATAAATATATTAATAGATACATAGATAGACAAATAGAGAGATTGAAATATTGTCATTTTGATATATTGACAAAAAGATATAGAAATATAGACTGATAGACAGATAGATTGATCGACAAAAGACATACAGATAGATAGATAGATATATATATATATATATATATATCCAAATAGATATATAGACAAATAGATAGATTATAAGATATATTGATAGACTGATAGACTGATAGATTGATTGATTGATTGAAAGATTTACACAATAAAAGTTAGACATATAAAAATATAGACTAATTTACAAGTAGACGAATATATAGATAGACATATAGATAGATAGACTGATAGACTGATCGACTAATAAAAAGATTGGTAGATATCCAGATAGATAGAAAGAATTGTAGATAGATAAATAGATTAATAGATTAATAGATAGATAGATAGAAAGATAGATAGAAAGATAGATAGACAGCTATACATATAGTCAAATAAATAGATAGAATGGTAATCACATAAACAGATAAACAGATCAATATATTGATAGATTGATAGATTGACAGATAGACAAAGAGACATATAACTGATATAGACATATATATAGATAGATAGATTGAGCGATTGACTATTTGACACATTCAAAGATGGCTACACAGACATATAGACAGATATACATATAGATAGATAAATAAACAGATATATAGAAAGATAGATAAACAGATAGATTGATATAAGACAAATATACAGATAGATAGTCAAATTGTTAGATAGATAGATAAATAGATATATAGATATACAAATAGACTGATAAATAGATAGATAGATAGATATATAGATAGAAAGATATAAACATAGATAGATAGATAGATAGATAGACATCTTGATAGATAGTCAGATAGACAAATAGACAGATAGATAGATTATAGATAGGCAGATATATAGATAATTAGATGGATAGATATATAAATAGATAGACAGATAAATAAACATATAGATAGATAGATAGATAAACACATAAATAGATATACAAATAGAAAGATAGATTGATAGCTACAAAGATAGATATATGGATAGATAGATAGATAGGTAGATTGATAGATAGATAGACAGGTAGACGGATAGACAAATAGATTGATTCATTGATAGATTGATAGATTGAAAGATTGATAGTTATACACATAAATATATAGACATATAGAATGATGGACACATAGAAAAATAGTTAGATAGACTGATATAAAGATTTGTAGCTAAATAGATAGATAGAGAGAAATATAAACAGATAACTAGATAGAAAGATAGGCAGCTAGATAGAAAGATGGATAAATAGATATAGAGATAGTCAGATAGATAGATATACACATATACAGATCGACATTTTGATAGATTAACAGAATGACAAATAGACATATAGACTTATAGTCTGATTTTCAAATAAACAGATTGATAAATAGACTGATAGATTGATAGACAGATACAAAGATATGTAGATATACAGATAGACATATAGATAGACAAAAAGTAGAAAGATAGATAGGTAGACAGATAGATAGATAAACAGATAGATAAAAAGATAGATAGATAAAAAATAGTTAGACAGATAAATTGACAGTCAGATAAATAGAGAGACATATAGGCATATAGAGTGATAAACTGATATATAGAAGACAAATAGACACGTAAATAGATAGTTATATAGATAGATAGATATATGGACAGACATTCAGACATATAGATAGATAGATAGAAATAGAGATAGACAGATAGACAGATAAATAGATATAGTTATCGATAGATAGATAGATAGATAGATAGACTAATATAATGATAGACACATAGATTTATAAACAAAAATATAGATAAACAAATAGACAAATAGATTGATTGATTGATTGATAGACAAATGGATAGATAAATATATAGACATATAGATAGACAGATAGACATATAGACAGATAGATTGATCGATCGATAGACAAATAAATAGATATGAATATAGATTGATTGATAGATATATAAAGAGATAGACGATATACACAAATAGCGAAATAAAAGTCACATTGTTAGATAGACATAAGAGAAGTAGCATATATACAGAAATAAAACACTACAAGATAGTTATAAAGAGATATATAGATATGCCATATAGATGGATAGACATATAGACAAATATATAAAAAGATAGATATATAGATATAAAGATAATATATAAACAGATTGACAGATCAACATAGAGACAAATAGATACATAGATAGATAGACAGATAGATGCATAGAAAAATATACATATAGAAAAATGATAGAAAAAGATAAATAAATAGATAGATTGTCAGATAGATAGACAGACAGACATACAGACAGATAGATAGATAGATAGATAGACATATAGATAGATAAATAGACAGATAAGTTATAGACATATAGGACAGATAGATATATGGGTATATATCAAGATAGATACAAGATAGATAAAAAATAGATAGTATAGACTTTGAATAGATTGATAGATAGTCAGATAGAATATAGATAAATAAATAGATAGACAAATAAGAAATAGACAATTTAATAGATTGATAGATTTAAAGATTGATAGATAGACATATCGACATATGGACTTATAGAAATCGAAATATAGACAAATAGACTATAGACTGATAGACTGATATAAATATAAGTAGATAGTCATATAGATATTTAGATAGATAGAAAGTATACAGATTGACAAATAGTCAGATAGACAGATAGATAAATAGTTATATTGAAAGATAGACAAATAGACACATAGATAGATAGATAGATACATAAATAATGAGATATTAGATAGACAGATAGACAATTATATAGATAGACAAATAGACAAGATAGATAGATATATATAGAGAGCAGACATAGACAAATAGTAAGAAAGACATATAGCAAGATAATAGATAGACAGATAGATATATAAAAAATAGCATATAGCTAGAAAGGTAGATAGAGAATTAGCCAGATAGATATAGATAGACTTATACACAGGAGATAGTTAGGCAGATTCTCAGATAGACAGATAGATGAATAGAAGATGATAGGTATATAAATATACAGATAGTTAGATAGACAAATAGACAGATAGATCGATAA
>JAREIK010001431.1:330527-347192 GCA_029783825.1 Sapria himalayana
ACATAGATAGGTATATAGATAGATAGATAAATAAATGATCGATAGATAGATATATAGATAGACAAATAAAATGATAGACACAGAGAGATAGACATTTAGAGAGATAAAAAGATAAATAGATAGGACAAATAGATAGATAAATAGATTACTAGACAGATAGTCAAGTAGAGAGACAAATAGACAGATACATAGATAGACAGAAGTCAAATATACAGATAGACTTATACACTGATAGAAAGATAGTTAGATAAACAGATAGACACATAGATAGATAGACACAAAAAGATATAGAGAGATAGATAAATAGAAAAGATAGAAAGATAGAGAGATAGACATATAGATAGATAGATAGATAGACATATAGATAAATGATAGATAAATAGATTGATAGATAGAATAGACATATAGATATATAGATAGATAGATAGATAGATAGATAAATAAATAGACAGATAAATAGATAGATAGATAAATAGATAGATAACCGACAGATAGATCGATAAATAGACAGATAAACAAATAAATAGATAGACAGATAGACAGGCAGACAGATAGATAGATAGATAGATATATAATAGACATACAGATAGATAGATAGATAGGCAGTCAGATTGACAAATTAATAGATTAATAGATCTATAGATAGATAGATAGATAGACATTCAGATTAACATATTAACAGATTAATAAATTTATATATTGACAGATAGATAGATAGATAGATAGATATTTAGATAGATTGATTGATTGATTGGAAGATTGCTATATATCCAGATAGATAGATAGATAGATAGATATATAGCAGAGAGGTAGATAAATAGATAGATAGATATATAGATAGATAAATCAGTCGATCAATAGAAAGATAGAAAGATATATAGTTAACTAGATAGAAAGATTGATTGATTGATTGACAGGCATAAAGATAAACAGACACATAGACGCACAGACAAATAGATAGACAAATATATAAATATACTTTCAGACACTCAAATAGACAAACACACACACTAGCACATAGACATAGATGCAGACACACAAACACATTGATACATAGACTGACAGACATATAAATAGAAGATAGATAGATAGATTGGTTGAAAGAGGATAGAAACAAAGAGATAGACATTTTGAGAATAAACGATAGATAGATAGACTTATAGATATATAGACAATTAGATAGATACGAAGACAAATAGCCAGTTTAGATTGAATGATAGATAGATAGATATATAGATATATATATATATATATATATATATATATAGACAGATTATACATATATATACTTAGATAGACCACATAGATATATATAGCAACTAGACAAATAGATAGAGCAAACAGATATATAGTATATCTATATATTATACACACAGATAGAGGAGATAGATGATACCTATAGATAGACAGATAGAGAGATAGCTCCCTAGATATATAGATATATAGATAACTGATTGATCCGATAGACAAATAGAACTAATAGACTGATCAATAGATAGGTAGATAATTAGATAAATAGATAAACATATAGTCATTTAGAGATATAGATAGATAAATTCATAGACATATATACAAATAGATAAAAAGTCACATATATAGAAAAACAGGTATATAGATTCACAAATAAACATGCAAACAAACAAATAGATAGATAGATAAATGAATAAATAAATAGATAGATAAACTAATAGACATATAGACTTATAAATAGATAGACAGATATACAAATAGACAGATAGATAGGATAGACATATTAGATTGATATAAAATAGATAGACATATAGATAGACAAGTAGACAAAATGATAGATATTTTGAAATAATAGCTACATAGATAGATAGATATACATATCAACAGATACATAGAAGACAGATAGACATATAAATAGATAGACATCTAGACAGATAGACAGATAGATAGTGAGACAATAGATAGTTAGGTAGATATATAGATAGACATATACATAGATAATAGCTAAATAGATAGATAGATTTATATATTTCAGATATATAGATTGATAGACTATTGCATATAGACAAATAGATAAATAGACTGATAAAAGACAGATAGATAGATAGATATATCATAATAATATATATATATATCTATATATATATATATATATATAGATTTCTAGAAAGATAGGATAGATATAAGACAGATCGAGAGATAGTTAGTTAGATTGATAACCAGATAGATAGACAAATAGAGAGAGAGAGAGAGAGATAGTCAAACATACAGACTAAAGATAGTTATACAAATAGACAGACAGACAAACATAAGGAAAAATAGACAAATAGACAAATAGACAAATAGATGGGCAGATTTACAAATAGGCAGACAAATAAATAGATATATAGATAGATTGATAAATATATAAATAGATAGAAAGATAGGCAGATAGTAATTAGATATAGAAAGATAGACTTTTAAAGAGAAATTGATAGACATATACACAAATTGACATATAGAAAGATAGTCCGATAGATAGATATACATTTAGAGAGATCGATAGATAGACATATATACAGATAGATAGATAGATAGACATATATAGAGATAGACAGATAGACCATATAGATAGATAGATACATAGATAGTTAGATAGATAGACAGATAGATTGATTGATAGATAGATAGATAGATAGATAACTAGATAGACAGATAGTCATATACATAAATAAACAGATAGATAGGTAGTCAGATAGACAGATAGATAGAAAGACAGATGGATAGACATATAGATAGGTAGACAATTACACAAATAGACAATAGAAAGATAGTCACAGTGAAACATAGATCGATAGACAGACAGATAGAATACAAATTGATAGATAAAAAGATAAACATTTTAATAGATAGACAGTTAGACAAATATACAGATAGATAGATAGATAGATAGACAGAGAGATAGATATATAGATAGATAGATAGATTAAAAGATAGTGAGATAGATAGATAAACATATAGACACATAGAAAAAAGATAAATAGATAAATTGATAGATATACCATATAGATAGATAGACAAATAAATAGATAGACAGATGGATAGATAGATAGATAAAGAGATAGATGGATAGACAGATAGATAGATAAAGAAATAGATAGAATGTATGATAATCTGATAGATAGATAGAAATAAGACCGATAGACATATATATTGTTGTTTGGTAGACATATAGACATATAGATAAATAGACAAATAGATATATAGATAGATAGACAGATATATAGATATACATATAGACAAATAGAAAGAAAGATAGAAAGATAGATAGATAGATAGACAAATAGAAAGATAGATAGATAGATAGACAAATAGACAAATAGACACATAGTTGATAGATAGATATACAAAATATAATTTTGTTAGATAGACAGATAGTAAAATAGATAGATAGATAGAGAAATAAACAAATAGATAGATTTACATTTAGATAGAAAGGTAGATAGATAGATAGATATCCAAATAGAAATATAGTCAAATAGGTAGATAGAAAGATAAATATATACATAGATAGATATATAAAGAGATAGCCATATAGACTGTTAGGTAGAAAGATATATAGATATGTAGTTAGATAGATATATTGACACACACACAATACAAATAGACTGACAGACACATAGACAAACAGAGAAACAAACAAATAGTCACAAAGCATACAGACAGACAGACAATACATAGACACATAGATAGATTGATAGATGCACAAAATATACAGATAGATAGATAGACAAAGTAGATAGATGAAGAGATAAATTGATAATAGATAGACAGAAAGACCATATAGAGTATATAGATATATAGGCAATTAATATATATATATATATATATATATATATACACAGATAGATAGATATATATATATATATAGACATTTAGATTGATAGACAGATAGACAGATAGATAGATTAATAGATAGACAGATAGATAGACAGATAGATAGACAGATAGACAAATAAACATATAGACAGATAGACAGACAGATAGATAGATAGATAGATAGATAGAAAGATAGACAAAAAGATAGATAAATAGACAGATAGACTTATAGACATATAGACAAATAGACATATAGATTTAATACACATATAGATAGATAGATAGCTAGAAAAATAGACTATAGATACATAGATAGTTAGATAGATAAATATATAGATAAAAAGACAAAGAAAGAGGCAGACAAATATATAAATAGACAAAGAAACAAGTAGATAAATAATGAGATAAATCGATAAATATATAGAAAGATATACAGATAGATTTAGAGATTGATAAACTATATAGACAGATAAAGAGAGATAGACAAATAGATAGATAGATAGACAGATAGATAAATACAAATAGATAGATTGGCAGATAGACAGATAAATAGATAGACAGAAAAAAAAGATAGATATATAGATAGACAAACAGACAGATAGAGAGATAGATATATAGATAGATATACATATATACAGATAGAAAGATAGATAGATAGAAATATAGACCATATTAATAGATAGATATATAGACCATTAAGATAGATACGTAGATAAATAGATAAATAGATGGATACTTTGACAGATAGAGAGATAGACAAATAGATAGATAAATAGATAGACAAATAGGAATATAGACTAATAGTCAAATAGATAGATAGAAAGAAGATAGATAGACAGATATATAGTTGTTATATAGATAGATAGACAGATAGACAGATAGATACATAAATAAATAGATATTTAAATAGATAGACAGATATATATTTTGACAGATAAAAAAATATAAAGATAGATTGATAGACAGATAGTTGAATAGACACATAGTTTGATAGATAGATAGACAAAAGAAAGGTTTGATAGATAGACAGATAGTAAGATAGATGGATAGCTGGATAAATAATTAGACAGATAATAGATTAACAAAAAAGATAGAAAGGTAGGTAGATAGATAGATAGATGGATAGATAGATAGATAGACAGTATCCAGATAAAAATATAGCCAAATAGGCAGATTGAATAATAAATATATACACATATATATAGATAGACAGATAGCCATATAGACTGACAGGCTAAAAGATAGATAGGTAGGTAGTTAAATAGATAAATATATCGATTAATCGATAGATAGATAGATAGTTAGCTACATATATAAATAGATAGATAAATAGATAGATGGACAAATAGACAAATAAACAAAAATATAGAAAGACACACAATTAGACAGAAACACATACATACAGACACATAGAAAAACAGATAGACAGACATATAGACAGGCAGACAAACAAACAGTCATATAGACACATAGACAAATAGACAACCACACAGACACACAGATATATTGATAGATAGATAGATATTGAGACAAATATACAAATAGATAGATAGATAGACAGATAGACAAGTATATAGATAAAGAGATAAACTAATAAATCGATAGACAAATAGACATATAGACCATATCGACATATAGATAGATTAGCATATACATAGATAGAAAAAAAATAGACGATAGATTAATAGATAAAGAATATGTATAGACCATATTGAAACAACTGATCATTTGCTTTCTAATGGACCCATTGCAGCAGAAATATGGAGAGAGATGGAAGGGGAAAAAAGAATATGTAAAATAGATGATAGATTAATAGATAAAGTTAAAAAATGGGAAAAAGTAAACATAAAAAGCCCCGCCAGGAAATGGCTTAATCAGAAACTGCCACATCTAATTATTTGGTGCATTTGGAAATCTAGAAATAAAAGTAAATTTGAAAATATAAGGATGAATTTAACAGAAATTATTAAAGATATTAGAAAGGAGATATGTAATATATCAATAATAAATCCGATAATAATACAGGAATTGAATCAACAAAAGAAGCTTGAGAAAGAATGGGATCTCACATACAAAGTGTTAAAAAAGCAATGGGTTAAATGTATACAGTGGAATGCTCCGCCGGTTGGAAAACTCTCACTTAATATGGATGGGAGCTTTAACAGGGACACTGGAATAGCAGGAGGAGGCGGGGTAATAAGAGATCATACAGGGACAGTACAGAGAGCATTCACCAGATCTAGTAGGGCATCCTCGGCTTTAGAATCTGAAATTAGAGCATTAAAATCAGGGTTAGAGATATGTAAGCAGCTTAACTTTAAAAACAATGAAGTTCAGGTAGACTCAAAATTACTAGTTGATACAGTAATCAATAAGAAAATATTATGGAGGTATGAAGAGGATCTAGAAGTTATTCTTAGTCTTTTGGACGAACTAAAGGCCTCAATAATACATATATATAGAGAAGCTAATAATCTAGCGGACAGTCTATCTAAAATAGGCACTACCAGAGGAGATATAGATTACAATGAGAAATTCATGCCAAATAAACTAAAGGGAATAGTATGTTTAGATAAAATGGGTTTTCCTTATATTAGAACAAATAAACATACCACGAAGATATGACATAGTCTCATCTGTTTGCTGGATTGTGCGAGAATTCATTGCAGAGAATTTCTGTCTCACAATTAAATGGAATGGAAGAATGGAGATTGAGACAAAATGGATATAAATGTAGGAGATTCCATTGTAGGATATATTAATTCTGCATTTTGGTAGAATGGTGGATAGCTAAACGGTAAGGTTGTCAAAATAATATGTATGTAATTTAGAATTTCTGCATACTTAAAAATGTGCTAATTCTGCATTTCGGCAGAATTCGATAACCTTTTTAGAAATGATGTATTTTGATTCTCCTTGCAGGTCAATATGTATTCTATCTTTTCCTAGCAGAATATTAAAGGGGAGATTTTGTTAATTCTGTGAAGCTTGCCGTATGTTGTATAAATTTATTCAAGAATAAGGGTAGTAGGGTGTCAAGATCTGGTAGGCATGGTCGTTGTTTTTTGTTTTCTCTTTGGTTTTGTTATAGGATTGACAGTGAATACACGAGGAAGGTAGACGGCTGGAATCATGGGAAGATTAGAGCCAGACGCACGGGGGAAAGGAGGGATAGAAGTCTGATCACAAGGGAAGCACTAATCCATTGTTGTTGCTGCGGCTAAAGAGCCTCCATGACAATATCAAATAAAGAGCTTCCACTGAGTACATATCATGGAAAACATGTTGTTGTCTGTTGCGGCCAAAGCCTGTTGCTGTCTGCTGCGGCCAAAGCCTGTTGCTGTCTGTTGCTGCCAAAGCACATGTAGAGAGCTCCCTGTTGCTGCCATGAGATCTCCTGCTGCTGAGACGAATATGCCCGCTGGAATGGAAAGACTTCTTGCAGCTCAAGGTTATATAATGAGGAAAAATCATACAGAGAGCGGTTACTGCTTCAGCCAATACTAAGAAAATGATAACTTTTCTGAATTATTGACTAGGGTATTGCTCTGTAAATAGTATGTCTTTTAAGTTTTCTGAAGTTATAAAGGTTTTCCTCCGCCTACAAGTGAGGGATATGATTTCTTTAATAAATGATAAAAGACTTTAAAAAAAAGATAGAAAAAAAATTGATAGTTAGTTATACACATAGATAGATAGATAGGCATATAAATAGATAGACAGATAGACAAATAGATAGTTAGATAGATATACAAATAGATAGATAACCATATAGGCATATAGATAGATAGATAGATAGATAGCTAGACAATTAGAATATAGAGAGATAGATATATTATATATATATATATATATATATATACATAGATAGATAAATAGATAGATAGTTAGATAGGTAGATAGACAAATAGACTAATAGACTAATAGAGAGACAGACAGACAAAAATACAGAGAGAAGTCAAATCGATAGAAAGAGAAACAGACAGAAAGATAGATAAACAAACAGATAGACAGACAGACAAACAGATATACAAATAAACAAACAGACAAGTAGATAAATAAAGTGACAAACCGATAATTAGATAGAAAGATTGACATATAGAGCGATAGCTAGATAAACCATCTAGACATATAGACAAATAGACAAATATTTTGATAGATAGATATGCATAAATAGAAAGATTGAAATATAGTAACATTGATAGATAGACATATAGACAAGTAGATAGATATAAAGATAAACCAATAAACAGATAGATAGATAGATAAATCAAATAGATGGATAGATAGATTGATAGATAACTGATAGAAACATAGCCATATAGACAGATAGATTGATTGATTGATAGATTGATTGATTGAAAAATAGAAAAATAGATAGATAGATAGATAGATAGTAGACAGATAGACAGATAGACAAATCGACATATAGACATATAGATAGATAGACTAATAGAGAAATAAACAAATAGATAGATAGATAAATAGATATATTGATAGATAGATAGATAAACATATACACATATAGATCGATAAATAGATATACAGGTAGACAGATAGATAGACAGACAGACAGACAGATAGATAGACAGATAGATATCCAGAAAGACAGATAGACATAAATAAAGATAATAAGACAAATAGATTTATAGATAAATAGATAGATTGAAAGATAGAGAGATAGATAGATAGATAGATAGATAGACAGTTTGACAAATTGATAGATTGATATATTGATAGATTGACAGAAAGACATATAGAAATATAGACAGATAGACACATTGACATATAGACAGATAGTTAGTTAGACTGATAAAAAGATTGATAGATAGGTAGATAGCTAGATATACGGATACAAAGATAGACAGACAGATAGATAGTCAGATAGTCAGATAGACAGATAGGTAGATAGACATATTGATAGTTAGATATATAAATATATAGACTGATAAACATATAAATATATTGACAGATAGATATATAGTTAGATAAATAGATAGATAGATAAATGGAGAGGCAAGTAGACACATAGATAGATAGCAATATGGACAGATATATAGATAAATAGATAGATAGACATATTGAGAGATAGAGACAGACACATAGACGTTTAGACAGATAGATAGAAGATAGACATAGATAGATAGATAGATAGATAGATGATAGATAGACAAAAATAAGGAGATAGATAGATTGTCAAAAAGATATATAGACAGACAGATAGATACATATATAGATAGATAGAACTATTAATAGATTGACTGATTGATAGTTAGACATATACACATAAACTGATAGTCAGATATATATAATGACAGATAGACAGATAGACAGATATACAGATAGAAATAAAGACAGATAGATAGATAAACATATAGACAAGTAGGCATACAGGCAGATAGACTGATAGTCAAATATATAGATAGACAGATATACTAATAGATAGATAGACACATAGGCACATAGACATTTAGATAGATAGACAGAAGAAAGATAGATAAATAGATAGAAAGATAGACAAAATATACATAGACAAAAATAAAGATATAAATAGATTTTTAGAAAAACATATAGACAGCTAGACAAATTGACAAGTTGAAAGATTGATAGAAAGACATAAAGACATATAGCTTGATAGACAGACAGATAGATAGACAGATACACTGATAGACATATAGCCTAATACATAGATAAATAGATAGATTTCTAATAGACAGACATATAGATAGATAGATTTACATATAGATAGATAAACAGATAGACAAATAGACATATTGATAAAAAAATAGATAGACATATAGACATATAGATAGATAAATAGATAAACATGTAGACTGATTGACAGATAGATAAATAAATAAAAAGTTAGAAAGAAGATAGATAGATAGACAGATATACAGATAGATATCCAGATAGATAGATAGACAGAAAGATAGAGAAACAGGCAGATAGATATATAGACAAATAGATAGATAGAGAGATAAATAGAAAGACATTTTCAAAGATTGACATATTTACTTATTAACAGATTGACACAAAGACATAAAAATATAGACAGATAAATTGATTAACAGATAGACAGAAAGATAGTTAGACTGATAGAAAGATAGATTAATAGGTAGATAGCTAGATATACAAATATAAAGATAGAAAGATAGACAGATAGTTAGATAGTCAGATAGACAGATAAGTAGATAGACATATTGATAGATTGACAGATTGATAGTTAGATATATAGATATATTGACTGATAGACATATATAAATATTGATAGATAGATATATAGACAGATAAATAGGTAGATAGATAGATAGATGGATACACAGATAGACATGTAAACACACAGACAGATAGCTATATTGACATATATATATATATATAGACAGATTTATAGATTGAGACATAGTCACATAGTTATTTAGACAAATAGATAGAAGACAGATAACAGATAGATAGATAGAAAGAAGATAGATAGAAAAAAATAAAAGATAGATAGATTATCAAAATGACAGATAGACAGTCAGATAGAGAGTTAGAAAGATATAAAGATAGAAAGACATATTGATAGATTGACTGATTGATAGTTAGATATATACACATATAAACTAATAGTCAGATAGATATATTTACAGATAGACAACTAGACAGATATACATATAGACATATAGATAGATAGAAAGTTAAACAAATAGACAAGTAGACACAGCAAATAGATAGGCAGATATTCAGAGATATAGATAGATAGATAGATAGACACATAGGCTCATTTACATTTAGATAGATAGATAGAATAAAGAAAGAAAGAATGATAGATAGATAGATAGATAGATAGACAGAAGATACATACACAAAAATAAATAGATAGATAGATTTTCAGAAAGAAACATACACAAATAGATAGATTGACAACTTGATAGATTGATAGAAAGGCTTAAAGACATATAGCCTAATAGACAGATAGATATATAGACATATTACTAATTGATAGATAGATAGATAGGTAGATAGATATCCATATAAACAGATAGACAAAAATACAAATAGATAGATAAACTGATAGATAGACAGATAGACAAATAGATAGATAGATACATAGATAGAGAGATATATAGGTAGATATATAGAAAGAGAGATAGGCAGATAGACATATATATAGATAAATAGATAGATAATTAGATAAAAAAAGATAAATCAATAGATAATTAGATAAAAAAAGAGATAATAGATAAACAGATATATAGATAGAGAGATAGATAGAGAGACCATATAGATAGATAGATGAATAGACTAATAGGTAGATAGATAGGCAGATAGAGAGATAGAAGATAAATAGAGAGATTGATTGATTGATTGATCAATATAAAGATAGATAGATAGATAGATAGACAAGCATACATATTTACTAATAGAAAGATAGACAGACACACATACAGACTCAAAATATTTAGACATATAGCCAGATAGATAGATAGAAATAAATATAAACATATACACAGATACACAAAAAGTTTTAGAAATAGATAGACAGACAATTAGATAGATAGATAGATATATAGATAGATAGATAGATAGATAGATAAATAGTTAGATAGGTAGATAGATAGGAAGATAGTCGATAGACATTTAGAGAGATAGATACATAGACATATACACAAAGAGATAGATAGAAAGTTAGATAGATAGATAGATAGACAGATTGACAAATTGTTAGATTAAAGAAAACCTGATAAATAGATAGATAGATAGATAAATTGACAGATAGACCATACAGATAGATACAAAGATAGATAGACATATGGACATATAGATAGATAAATATATAGATAGGAATACATATATATACAAATAGATAGATAGAAAGATATATAGATATAGAGATACAGTGATAGACAGATTGATAGATAGACAAGTAGACAAATATACAGATGGACAGATAGATAGATAAAAAGATAGACAGATAGATAGACAGATAAATAGATAGGTAGATAAATAGATAGATAGGAAAATAGACAAATAGATAGATATGCAGATAGACAAATAGATAAATAACAAAATAGACAGATAAATAGACCGATAAACATTTAGACATAGACAAATGGACTGATAGATAGATAGATAAAAAGATAGATAGATAGATAGACATATGTATAAATAGATAGATAAAAGGAAACTTATATAATTAGATAGACAGATAGACAAGTAGATAGATAAAGAGATAAAACTGCTAAACTGATAAACAGATTGATAGATAGATAGATAGATAGAACATATAGATAGATAGATAGATAGATAGATAAACAGATAGATAGATAGATAGATAGATGCACAGTATATATATAGAGAGATAGATAGATAGAAAGACATACAGATATATAAATAGATAGATAGATATATAGATAGTTAGATAGATAAATAGATGGATAGATAGAAAGATAAATAGAATGATAGACAGATAGATAGAAAGACAGATACACATACACACAAAAACACTCACACACAGACACAGAAATAGACAGACAAAAACATAGAAAAACAAACAGACACACTAATACACAGACAAAAAGACAGATAGATATATAGACAAATAGACACACAAATAGACAGTCATACACACACATAGACACACAAACACAGACAGATAGACAGACATATAGATAAACAGATAGACAGGCTAAAAGATAGATAGACAGATAGATAGATAGTTAGATAGATAGATAGGCAGATAGAGAATAGACATAAAGAGATAAACATTTAGAGAGATAGAATTGAAGAAATTTAGATAGACAGATAGATAGATAGACATATAGATAGACATATAGACAAGTAGATATAGAAATAGATAAACTATTAAATAGTTAAACAGATAGATAGATATAGAGATAGACAGATAGATAGATAGATAGATAGATAGGCAGATAGAAAAATAGATAGATAGATAGATATATAGATATATAAACAAATAGATAGTGAGACTTATAGAAAGATTGATAGATAGACAAATAGATAAACAGATAGATTGATAGATTGACAAATAGATAGAATGAAAGATATACCCATAGACAAATTAATAAATTGATAGATAGATAGATATATAGAAATACAATTAGATAGACAGATAGATATATATATATATATATATATATATAGAAATATAGATAGGTAGATAAACAAATAAATAGATTGATAGATATAGAAATTACAAATTAGCAAGATAGGCAGATAGATAGAAAGATAGATATATTGATAGATAGATAGATAGATTTGATTAATATATCGATAGATTGATTGATAGAATGATAGCTATAAAGATAGATAAACACAGAAATAGACAAATAGACAGGCATAAACACAAAAAATTAGTTAGAGATATCGATAGATATATTGATAGATGGACACAAAAATAGATAGATAAATAGAGAGGTAGATAGAGCATAGACACATACAGATAGACATTTATAGAGATAGAGAGATAAACATATACACAAATAGATAGATAGATAGATAGACTAGTAGATAGATAAATAGATAAATCAATAAATAAATAGAAAGATAAAAAGATAGATTGATAGACATATAGGCATATAGACATATATAGAGTATACATTTTGATAAATAAATAGATAGACAAATAGAAAAATAAACAATTAGATAGAAGATAGATAGAGAGATAGATGGTTAGTCAGATAGACAGATAGACAGATAGATAGATAGACATATAGACAGATAAAGAGATAGACAGATAGACAGATAGACAAATAAAGAGATAGATAGATAGAAAAATAGACAGCTAGACACTTAGACAGATTGACAGATTAATAGAAAGTCATATTTATATAGAATGATAGACAGAAAGAAAAATTGACAGATAGACAAATATATAAATATACTAATAAACAGATAGGCAGATTGCAAAATTCATAGATAGACATATAGACAGATAGATAGTTTGTTTGCCAGTTACACATTAGAAAGATAGACAAATAAGTAGATAGCCAGATAGACTGATAGACAGATAGACAAATAGGTAGATAGTCAGATAGATACATAGACAGATAGGTATATAGACTGATAGACATATAGATAGATAAAAAGATAGATAGATAGACAGATAGACAAAAAAATAGATAGGCAGATAGACAAATAGACATATAGATAGATAGACAAATAGATAGATACATAGATACATAGCTAGACAGATAAAGAGATAGATAGATAGATAGTTTGACAGATATACAGATATATAGATAGAAAAATAGACAGATAGACAGATAGATAGACAGGTAGATAGATACATAGATAGATATATAAATATATAGATAGATTAAGTGATACATCGATAAATAAATAGACAGATATAGTGATAGACAGAAAACCTAAATAGATAGATAGAGAGATAGACAGATATACAGATAGACAAATAGATAGTTAGATAGATAGACAAATAGATAAATATATAGATAACGGATAGATAGAAATAGATAGACATATTGATATATAGACATATAGACATATAGGCAGATAGATATATAGTCATATACACATATAGAAAGATAGAAAGATAGTCACATTAATGGATAAATAGATAGATAAGTAGATTGATATAGAAATAAACTGATAAACAAATAGATAGATAGATAGTTAGACATATAGACCATATCAATAGATAGACATATATATAAATAGATATATAGATAGATTGACATATAGATTGATAGAAAGATAGACAAATAAATAGATAGATAGACAGATAGATAGATAGTCAAACAGACAAATAGATAGATAGAAACATAGATAGAGAGAAAGACATATACACAAATAAATGATATAGATAGTTAGATAATTAGATAAATAGATAAACAAGTAGATAGAAAAATACATAAACTACTAAAAAGATAGACATATAGAAAGAAAGACAAATAGACCATATAGATAGATAGATAGATAGACAAATAGATAGATAGAAATAGATAGATAGATGATAGATAGATAGATGTAAGATAGACAGATATAGAATAGTATAGATGATAGATAAATAGAAAGATATACATATATATAGATAAATTGATAGATAGTCAGTTATATAGATAGAAAAATAGACAACAGATAGATAGATAACAGATAGACATACATATAGTTAGATAGATAGATATATAGATAGATAGATAAAGAAATAGACTGATAGACAAATAGACGGCTAGACATTTAGACACATAGATAGATTGATTAAAAGATAAATAGACATATTGAATGATAGACAAAAAGACAAATTGACAGATAGACAAATAGATAGATAGACAAATAAATATATAGACAAATAGGTAGATAGCTAGATTCACAAATAGACATATAGACATATAATTATATATACAAATATATAGATAAATAGATCAATATTATTTAGATAGAGAAATATATAGATAGATAGTTTAATAGTTTGATAGATAGATATATTGACATATTGACAGATAGTCAGATAGATAGATAGACACATAGACATATAGACAAATAGGTAGATAGCCAGAAAGACTGATCAATAGATTGGTAGATAGGCAGATAGATAGATAAATAGATAGACAGATAGTCAAATAAATAGATAGACTGATAGACAGATAGACCGATAGATAGATATATAAAAGAGAGATGGACAGATAGACCGATAGAATGATAGATAGATAGATAGACAAACAGATAGAAAAATATACTGAAGATAGATAGATAAACAGATACGCATATAGACATATGATAGGAAGATAGATATATAGATAGACATATAGACAGGTAGATAGATAGATAGATAGATAGATTTATAGATAGATAGAAAGATAGATTTATTGATAGACATATAGTTAGACAGATATACATATATATATATATATATATATATATATATATAGACATATAGACAAATAGATAGATTGATAGATAGATAGATAGATTGATTGACAGATAGACAGATAGATAAATAAATAGATATATAGACAGATATATATTTATAACATATAAACAATAGACAAATAGATATATAGATAGATATATAGATTGATAGATAATGATATAGATAGATAGATAGACAGATAGTCATATATGCACATAGACAGAAAGTTATATAGACATATAGAATGATAGACAGAATAGATATTAACACAGACAGACAGATAGATATACTAATAAACAGATAGACTAATTAGTAGATAGCCAGATTCACATATAGACATATTGACATATATATAGATATATAGATAGACAGATAGACTGATATATAGATAATTAGATCGATAGTAGTCAGATAGACAGATAGATAGATAGACAGATAGACAGATAGACTAATAGACTGATAGACAGATAAACTAATACATAGATAGAGAAAAGGTAGAAAGCCAAGTAGATAGATAGACAGACAGATAAATAAATAGATAGATAGATAGATAAATAGATTAATAGATATACATATAGACAAATAGACAGATAAATAAATAGATAGATAGATAGATAAATAGATTAATAGATATACATATAGACAAATAGACAGATACGAAAACATATAGATAGACAGATATATACAGAAGACAATAGTCAAATACTAATTAGACAAATAGTTAAAAATAGATAGTCAGATATATAAATAGATAGATAAATATATAGATTGACAGATATAGAGACATATTGACCATATAGACAGATACATAGATAGATAGATAGATAGATAGATAGATAAATAGATAGATACACATAATAGATTCAAAATCAATAGATATGTATATATATAGAAAAGAGGTAAGATAGAGATAGATATATAGCTAACAGATAGATATATAGATTAAATTAGAAAATAGATAA
>JAREIK010001431.1:350224-389211 GCA_029783825.1 Sapria himalayana
GAGGGATAGGAAAATAAGTAGATAGGAATATAGATAAATACACATATAGATATATAGATAGATAAATAGATAGATAGAAAAATAGAGAGATACATAGATAGATAGATAGAAAAATAAAGAGATACACAGATAAATAGATAAAAAAATAGATTGATATACAGATAAATAGATAGATAGATAGACATATTGAAAGATAGACAAATAGACAAATAGAAAGATTTATCAATACAGATAGACATATATGTATATATATGATTGATAGAAAAATAGAAAGATATATAATTAGATAGATAAACAGATAAGAAAAATAGGCAGATAGATAGTTAGACTGATAGCTAAATCATGACATTTAGATAGATAGATTGATATGCACAAGATAATAAATAAATAAATAGAAAGGCAAATTGGCATATAGGCAGAAGAAGACATATAGATAGATTTACAAATAGGCAGATATATAGATAGAGACAGACATATTCATAGAATGCAAATTAAAGATTGATAGTTTGACAGATTGAAAAAAAGACTTGATAAGTAGACAGGTAATAGATAGATAGATAGACAGGTAGACAATAACAGATAGACAAATAGATAAATAGATAGATAAGTAGATAACAAATTGATAGATACATAGGCAGATATACAGATAGAAAAATACGTAGATAGACAGATATATAGACAGACAGATAGAGAGAGAGACAGACAGATATATAAATAGATAGATAGATAGATACAAAGATAGATAGATATATAGATAGACAGATTGACATATAACATATATTAAGAGATAGATCAATAATAAATAGATAGATTAGATAGATAAATAGATAATAGATATATAGATAGATAGGTATATTTAATAATTGATATATTGATAGATTTACATATTGACAGATTGACAGATTACCTTATAGATAGATGGAGAGATATACATATAGAAAGATAGTCAATTAAATAAATCTACAAATAGACAGACATATAGATAGATAGACAAATATATAAATAGATAGATAGATAGATTGAATGATTGATAGATTGACAGACATATAGATAAATATACATATATCTTGAAAGGCAGATAGCCAAATAGACAGATATACAGATAGATAGATAGATATAATGATAGATAGATAAACAGACAGATTGATTGATTGATTGATTGACAAATAGACATATATAGAGAATGAGATACAGATATATTGATAAATAAATATATAGATATAAAGAAAGAAAGATAATAGATAAACTCATACATAGATAGACAAATAGACATATACATAGATAGATAGATAAACAGATATAGAGATAGAGAAATGGATAGATATACAGATACATATATAGATAGATAAACAGATTTATAGATAGATAGATGAATTATCATATAGATAGATAGATAGATAAACAAATAAAAAATAGATAGATAGCTAGATAGATGGATAAACAAATAGCCAAATAACTAGATAGGTAGATAGATAGATAGACAGATAAATAGATATATAGATAAATAGAAAGATAGATAGGAGAAATAAATAAATATATAGATAAATATAAAGATAGATAGATAGAAAGATATATATATAGATAGATAGATAGAGAGTTAAATTGATAAATAGAAAGACTAAGAGAGAGATTTCTAGAAAGACAATTAGATAGATAAAGAGATAAATAGACAGACAAGTAGACATATAAGTAGATAGAAAGATAGACAGATAGATAAATACATAGATATATAGATAGATATATAGATAGATATTTAGATAGATAGACATATAAATATATAAATTATAAGATATATAGACATATAGATGAATTTATAGATAGGAAAATAGACAAATATACAATAAGAGAGATATAGAGATTGACAGATAGATAGATAGACATAAAAAAATAGATTGGTAGATAGAAAGACTGATAGATAGATACACAGATAGACATATAGACAAATAGACATATAGATAGATAGATAGGTAGAGAAATTAATAGATAGATAGATAGACAAATAGACAGATATATATATTAACAGATAGAAAGATTTACATATAGATAAATAGATATATAGATAGATAGTCAGATAGCCAGATAAGTATATATATATATATATATATATATATAATTAAATAAATAGATTGACAGTTATATATATATATATATATAGATAGATAGATTGATTTATTTATTGATTAAATGATTGATTGATGGATAGATATATAGATAGATAGAAATATAGATAGATAGATAGATAGATTGAAATATAGATAGATAGATAAATAAAAGAAAGATAGAAATATAGATAGATAAATAGATAGTTAGTCAAATAGACATATATACATATACATATATTGATAGATAGACATATAGATAGATAGATTGATAAATAGATGGAAAAATATATAAATTGATAGATATATAGATAGACAGATATATTAATAAACTTATAGACAGGTAGACATATAGATAGATAGATGGATTGATATACAGATAGATAGATCAACAAATAGACATATAGATAGATGGATTGATATACAGTTAGATAGATCAAAAAATAGATAAATAGATAGATAGACAAATATAAAGATAGATAGATAGGCAGATATGAAATTATAAATATAGATAGATTGACATATAGACAAATAGACATATATATAGACAAATAGATAGATAGATAGATAGAGAGACATATTGATAGTTTGATAGATAAATAAATTGATAGATTGACAGATAGATAGATAGATAGATAGACATATAGTCTTAAAGACAGACAGATAGATATATAGATAGATAGATATACAAATAGAGAGATAGAAAGAGATATAGACATATAGACATATATACTTATAGCCATATAAATAGATTGATAGAGAGGTATATAACTTGATAGATAGATATATATAGATAGATATATATAGATAGATAGATAAATAGATAGAAAGATACTAGAGAGATAGATATAGATATAAAATGATAGACAGATAAACAAATAGAAAGAACAATAGATGATTGATAGATAAATAGACAGATAAACAAATAGATAAATAGATAAATAGACATATAAATAGATAAACTAAATGACATATAGACAGAAAGATATATTGACAGATAGATTGATAGACAAATAGACAAATAAATATATAGATCGATAGACAAATTACACATCAACAAATAGACAGATATAAATATATACAGATCGACATATATACATACATATAAATAGATAGACATACAAATAGATAAATAAATAGATTGACAAATAGCTAGTTAGTTAGTTAGTTAGATAGATAGATATTAAGATATATAGACAGATAGATAGAAGGTAGATAGAGATACAAGGAGATTTATATATAGATCAACACATAGGCAGATGGACATACAGATAGATAGACAGATAGAAAGATAGATACATAGATACATAGATAGATAGATTAATAGATAGACATAAGATGATATACAGACAGACAGATAGACAGACATGCAGATAGATAGATAGATAGTTAGACACACATATATAAATAGGCACATAGACAGATGAATAAATAGATAGATTGATGAATAAATTTTAAGACATATTGACATATAAACATATACATTTTTAGATATAAAGATATATAGACATATAGAAATATTTATAGATAGATAGATTGATTGACATACAGATAGACATATAGATAGTTAGTTAGTTAGGTAGATACTCAGATTAACAGATTGGCGAATAGGTGGATAGTTAGATAGATATATAGGTAGACAGACAGACAGACAGATAGATATATAAAAATATAGATAGATAAAGATGTAGATAGTAAGATAGAAAAATAGATAAATATACTAATAGACATATAGACAAATAAAAAGATATATATATAGACTATTAGGCAAATAGACAAATATACACATAGACAAATAGACAAATAGATAGATAAATAGATAGACAGATAAACAGATAAATAGAAATACATATAGATAAATAGACTGACAGATAAATAGATTGATAGATAGATAGATATACAATTAGATAGATATACAAATAGACATATAGACTGATATAAATTAGACAAATAGGCATATAGACAAATATACATATAGACAAATAGATAGATAGATAGATAAACAAATAGCCAAATAGCTAGATAGGTAGATAGATAGATTGACAAATAGATAGATCTAAAGATAAATAGAAAGATAGATAGGAGGGATAAATAAATATATAGATAAATATAGAGATAGATAGAAAGATAGATATATAGATAGGTAGATAGAGAGATAAATCGATAAATAGAAAGATTAACAGACAGATTTCTAGAAAGATATATAGATAGATAATGAAATAAATAGACATACAAATAGACAGACAAATAGACATATAAATAGATAGAAAGATAGAAGGATAGATAAATACATAGATATATAGATAGAGATTTAGATAGATAGACATATAAATATATAAATTATTAGATATATAGACTTATAAATGAATTTATAGATAGGAAAATAGACAAATATATTGTTAGACAGATATAGAGATAGACAGATAGATAGATAGACATAATGAAAAATAGATTGGTTGATAGAGAGACAGATAGATACACAGATAGACATATAGACAAATAGACAGATAGATAAATAGACATATAGATAGATAGATAAATAGAGAGATAGATAGATAAATAGAGAGATAGATAGATATATAAATTGACAGATAGAAAGATTTACATATAGATAAATAGATAGATAGAGAAATAGCTAGATAGCCAGATATGTGTATATATATATATATATATAAAGATATATAGATAGATAGATAATTAAATAAATAGATTAACGAATATATATAGATAGATAGATTGATTGATTAATTGATTTATTGATTGAATGATTGATAGATAGATAGATAGATAGATAGAAATATAGATAGATTGATTGAAATATAGATAGATAGATAATAAAAAGATAGATAGAATAATATATAGATAGATAGTTAGATAAATAAATAAATAGATAGTTAGGCAACTAAACATATACACATATACATATAATGATATATAGATAAACATATAGATAGATTTATAGATAGATTGATTGATAAACTATAGACAAATAGATAAATTGATAGATCGATAGATAGACTGATATATCAATAGACAGATAGATAGGTAGACATATAGATAGATAGATAGATTTATTGATATACAAATTGATAGATCAACAAATAGAAAAATAGATAGATAGACAAATAAAAAGATAGATAAGTAGTTAGTTAAATAGATATGAAGTTATGAATATAGACAGATAGACATATAGACAAATAGACATATAGATAGAGAGATAGATAGACAGATAGAAAGATAACTAGATAGTTAGGTAGATCGATAGATAGACATATTAATAGTTTGGCATAAAGATAGATTGAAAGATTGACAGATAGATAGATAGACATATAGTCTTACAGATAGATAGATAGATAGATATAAAGATAGATAGATAGATACAAAAATAGAGAGATAGAAAGACAGATAGACATATTGACATATAGACATATATACTTATAGACATATAGATAGATATATAGAGTGGCATATAACTAGATAGATAGATATTTATATATAGATAGTTAAATAGATAGAAATATATATATATATATAATGATAGACAAATAGACAGATAGATAGATAGATAGGTAGAAAGAATAATGGATGATAGATAGATAAATAGACAGATAAACAAACAGATAAATAGATAGATAGATAAATAGACAAATAAATAGATAGACAGATAGATAGATAAAAGGATAGATATATAGATAAATAGATAAATAAACAGATATACTGATAGACATATAGATAGAACGATATATAGACAGATAGACAAATAAATATATAGATTGATAGACAAATTACACATCAACAAATAGACAGATAGAAATATATACAGATCGACATATATGCAGACAGATAGATAGATACATAAACAAATAGATTGATAAACAGATGGATAGATAGATAGTTAGTTAGTTAGATATAAAGATAAATAGACAGATAGATAAAAGGTAGATAGAGATTAAGGGAGATTTATATATAGATCGACACATAGACAGATGGACATGCAGATAAATAGACAGATAGAAAGAAAGAAAGATAGATAGATAGACAAATACACAGATAGATAGATAGATTGATAGACATAAGATGATATATAGATAGACAGACAGACAGATAGATAGTTAGGCACACATATATAAATAGGGACATAGACAGATAAACAAATAGATAGATAGATGAATAAATATTTAGACATATTAACATATAAACATATACATATTTAGATAGAAAGATATATAGACATATAAAAATATTTATAGATAGATAGATAGACAGACAGACAGATAGACATATAGATAGTTGGTTAGTTAGGCAGATACTCAGATTGACAGATTGGCAAATAGGCAGATAGTTAGATAGATATATAGGTAGATAGATAGACAGACAGACAGATAGATAGATAGATAGATAGATAGATATATAGATAGATAGTAAAGAGGTAGATAGTAAGATAGAAAAATAGATAAATATACTGATAGGCATATATACAAATAAAAAGATATATAAATAGACAATTACACAAATAGACAAATATACACATAGACAAATAGACAAATTGACAATTTGATATATAGAAAGATACATAAATAAATAGATAGAGAGATAAAAAAATAGATAGACATATAAATAGATTGATAAATATCGAGATAGCTAGATTGGCAGAAAGATAGATATATATATATAATGATAGATAGATAGAATTATAGAAATATTGAAAGATAGAAATATAGATACATAGATAGATAGATAGATAGGTAGACATATATAAATATAGATGTATTCATAGATGGATATATAGACATATAGATAGATTTGTAGATAGATAGATAGATTGATTGATGAGAGAAAAGAGGATAGCCAGAAAGAAAGATATATAGATAGATAGATTGGCAGATAGATTGATCAACAAATACACATCTAGATATATATACTAATAAATAGATAAATAGATAGACTAATAGATAGATAGAAAGATAGATAGATAGATATACAGATAGACAGATAGACATATAGATATATAGATTAAAATATAGACATATAGATAGGTTTATAGATAGATAGATAAGTAGATAGACAGAAGATAGATAAAAAGATAGACAAATACACAAAAGGATAGATAGACAGAATGATTGATAGATAGATAGACAGATTGAATGATAGATATATAGATAGATAGAAATATTGACAAATAGTCAAATAGACAAATATATAAATAGATAGATTGATAGATAGACAGATAGACAAACATATAGATAGATAGATTGATAGATTGATTGATTATCAAATAGACAGATTTACAAAAAGACATATAGACATATAGATAGATAGCAAGATAGTCAGATAGCTATATAGATAGATATACATATAGATAGTTAGACATATAGACATTAAGACTTATAGATAGATAGGTAGGTAGGTAGATAGACAGATTTATAAAATGATAGAAATATAGACAAATAGTTAGATATGCAATAAATAGATGGACATATTTATAGATTGACAAATAGATATATAGATAGATATACAGATAGCTATATATATATATAGATAGTTAGACAAATAGACAGATAGACAAAATAATAGATAGACATATAGTCAGATAGATAGATTGACAGATAGATAGATAGATAGATAGATAAAAAGATAGAGAAATAGACATATAGATTGATAGACACATAGATAGATAGACATAGATATTGATAGACAGATAGAAAAATAGATAAACAAATAGGCATATAGATAGATAAATAGTTAGATAGATAGATATATATATAGATAGACAGACAAGTAGACTAATAGATAGATTGAATGATTGATTGATAGACAGATAGATAGATTGAAAAAATGACATATAAACAGATAGAGAGAGAGCCAGATATTTAGATAGATAGACAGATAAATAGATAGATAGAAAAATATAATAATAGATAGATAGACAAATAAATAGAAAGAAATATAGATAGATAAATAGATAGATAGATAAATATATAAATATATAAATATATATATATATATATATATAGTTAGCCAGATAGTCAGATACAAAGATAGATCGATAGATAGATAGACTGAGAGATTTATATACAGATGGATAGTTATACACATATATAAATTAATAGTTAGACAGATAGATAGATAGAATGATAGTGTGATAGATTGATAGACACAGAGACTGAAAGAATGATAGACAGGTAGACAGATATACATATAGATAGATAGACATATAGACATATAGATATATATATATATATACATATAGATAAATAGTTAGATAAAAAAATATGCAAATAGTTATATAGGTTGATAGAGATACAGATAGATAGATAGACAGATAGATAAATGGACAGAGTGAAAGAAAGATTTCAAGATATACAGATAAATAGATAGACAGATAGACTAATAGATTGAAAGATATATAGATAGATAGAAAAATAGTTAGATATACAGATATACAGATAGATGGATAAATAAATAGACAGATAGATCGATCGATAGGTTGATAAAAAGATAGATAGACTGACTGACTGATAGATAGACAAATTGTCAGATCATCAGATAAATAGATAGACAGATAGAGAGATAGACAAATAGATAGATAGAATGATACAGAGAATGATATATCGATAGATAGATTCTTCAACACTATGGCAAAAATCAAATCCCAAAAACAAAAAATTAAAACTATAAATAATTTAGAGGGTAAATGGGTTGAAAAAGAAGAGGAGGTAAAAACACAATTAGAAGAATATTTAAAATAACACTTGTGCGAAAATGTGAGGAGAGAAGGAAATAGCTTGCTACAGAAAATAAGACATCAAGTCACGGATGAAGATAATAAGAAGCTAGCTGAATTTCCAGATGAGGAGGAGGTGAAGGTTGTTGTATTTAGTATGAATAAGATAGTGTGGCTGGTCTAGATGGCTGGAACAATGCATTTTTTCAAATTTGCTGGCATGTTATCAAAATAGATCTGATACAGGCTATAAACTAGATATATGTAGGAGCAGAAATTACAAAATCATGGGCAAGCTCGTTTATTGTGCTTATTTCTAAAATTGAAAATCCACAAAATTGCAAAGATTTCCGGCTAATTAGCCTGTGTAACTCAATATATAAAATCTTAACAAAGTAACAAAATAGGCTAAGTGATATATTTCCTAACATAATTTCACAAGAACAATCTGGTTTTGTTAAAAATAGACTGATAATGGAAAATATTAGCCTGGCATCAGAAATGATGAGAGAGATTCGAGTCAATGTAAGGGGTCATAATCTGGTCTTAAAACTTGACCTGTCAAAAGCATTTGACCGGGTAAAATGATCAATCTTATGCTATATGATGCGTAAGATGGGCCTTTCATAATTTTGGATAAATTTGATATATAGATGTATATCAAGCTTGTGGGTTAGAATCATAATAAATGGGAAAATAGTGGAGGAGTTTAAGCCTGTAAGAGCGCTAAGGCAAGGAGATCCACTATCACCCTATTTATTCAATATCTACTTGGAATCACTGCTGATAAATTTAAAAGTTAAAATGGAAAAAGAGAAAATTCTAATGTTCAAGCAACCTAAGAACACTCCCCGAGTCTGTTGTTTGGCATATGCAAATGATGTGATCATTTTCACAAATGCTAGTAGTCAATCTCTTGTTAATTTGATGGAATTATTGCACACGCAAGAAGAGGAAACTGGTCAAACTTTAAATATCAAGAAGTGTCAATTTATGCTCATGGAAAAAGCACCAGATAAAACTGCTCTAAGAGTTATAAATATTACGGGCTTTTCCCAAAAGAAAGGTGCATTAATGTACCTGGGCTATCCCATTTTTGAGGGGAGACTAAGAGAAGAATATTTAAGGTACCAAGTTATTAGAATGAAAGGAAAAATAGCGGGCTGGAAGGAAAATCACTTAAGTATGGGGGGTAAAATTACATCGATTACGCATGTATTACAAGGTTCACTCGCACATATTTTAACCATCATGTATCCTATAAAAAAGACTATAAAGAGTCTGGAAAAAGAAATGGCAAACTTCTTGTGGGGAAAAAGGGATGGCATGCCGAAATTACACTAGCAAAAATGGGAGGACCTATGCTTTCCCAAGGAGGAGGTAGGTATGGGATTCACAAGTATTACAGATATGGCTAGTGCATGGGCCTGCAAAAGTTGGTGGAGGTTGAAAGAAAATGATAGCCTGTGGGCAAGGTTTATGCGTGTCAAGTATGAATGAGAAAAAGAACAATTCAAGGATTCGAAGAAAGCATCTAAAGCATTGAAGTCAATGATAAAGCAAAAAGATTTAGTAGAAGCTCACTCTAGATTAAATAAAGCGGATTGAAATGGACACCAAATGTAGAAGAAAAATTTACTCTTTAATCAACAAAGAATATAATTAGGAAAAAACACAAACATAGACTGATTTTTAAAGAGTTATGGAAAAGGGATACCCCACAAAAAATGAAAACACTAATGTGGAGGACGCTCATAGGATCCACACCAATGGATTTAAATATACAGAAAAAAGGCATAAAACTAGTGTCAAGATGTGAATGTTGCCACTCATACATAGAAAGTACGAATCATCTCTTTCGAAAGGGAAGATAGCAAAGGAGATATGAAGATAGTTGGAAGGGGGACAACTAAAAGAGGATAAATTAGAGGATACACTGATACACTGGAATGTGGAGAAAACCAGAAGCCAGGTTCATGCTTGGTTTAAGAGTAACGTTCCCTCGGTAACTATTTGGTGCATATGGAAAGCTAGAAATAGAAGCAAGTTTGAAGGAGTACGGATGAATTCAGAAAAAATTCTAAAAGATATAAAAAAGGAAATCTCAATTATTTCTGCATTAAAACTTATTAAGACTGGTAACACTGATACATCAAAAATACTGAGAATTCAATGGGGTCTGAGTATCAAAAAAGAAGGGTGGTTGGGTCTAAATAGAGTTTCTTGGGCTAAACCACCAAATGGAATGTTGGCTCTTAATACAGATGGAAGTTTTAATAGAGACATGGGAATAGATGGTGGAGGATGTGTCATCAGGGATGCACAGGGTTTGATTATAAGAGCTTTCACTATGAAAGATAAAGCTAATTCAGCCCTACAATCAGAAATCCAAGCCTTACTTAGGGGGCTTCAGATTTGCAAAAGGCTGAATCTTAAAAAGATCAAATTCAAGTGGACTCAAAGCTGATGGAATGGCTAGCATTAAAAAGACTACAAATGTGGAGATATGAAGAAGACATGGAAAATATAAGAAAATTAATGAAAGAGCTGGAGGCCACAATTTCACATACATATTGGGAGGCCAATGCACTTGTGGATAAACTAGTAAAGGAGGGGGCATGATTAGGGGTATGCAAGAATTTGATGGGCATGATATTCCTAATAAATTTTCACGAGAGGCTAAGCTGGATAAAATGACATTTCCATATGTTAAATTATTTATGCAAATAGAGGGTACATAGGATACAAGATAAAGGGGGGAATGTTGTTGCAGGACCCTAGTAGCCTAACCTGCTGAGGGTAGGGAGTGTGCAAGAGATGGGGGTTGGCATGGGGGTTTCCTCTTTGTCTATTTCTACATTTTCTACAGAAATAAGGAGGCAGTACAGGGGCCTAAAGAATTAATAGATGTTAATTGCAGCTTTCTTTAATTATTAAACATGTATGGATAATCCTTGTAAGTACACTTATCTCCAGGAACATATTTTCTAAAATTTTCGATTGCAGAAAATTTTGTAGGAACAATAACATTTAAAGAAGTATGGTTAATTTACAAATTTTCCTTAAATATTGTTACTGTATGTTCTATTTTTGCAGGAACTTTTAACGAATATGGTAGGGACATGTAAGTTTAGAGTTATTTTTTCACACATGCGACTAGTTCTTGATATATTCTGTAGAAACAAGGGACTGGGGATGGAAACTAGATGGTTTTTGTAAGTCATGGTTGGTATGTAACAGTGAGTCAGTAGGGTCATGTTTGTAATAGGGAGCCAGAGCCTACACGGTGTTTGTATAAATGCCTGCAATGAGATGCGTTAGAGGATGTAAAAATGAGTCAGTGTTTACTGGGTGTTTGTATAAATGTCTGTGCATGTGGTCTTTGAAATATGCTAGATTGTTTGTATAAATGTCTGAATTCTAGAAGTAGTGGTTGATCGAGAATTAGGGATTTGGGTGGTCACATCTGGAAAGTAGACCTCTGGAATCTCAAAGCCGAGAAAAGATAATGGATAAAGGTAAAGCAACAAAAGCTCAGGATAGGAGAAAGTAGAGGAAGAAAAGTTTGAAAATTCAGTTGAAATGTTTTTTCAAATTTGCAAATTCAGAGGGGTAGCATAAAAACTAACTTAAACCCCATAGTTCACAAGACAAAAAGAGGGTTTGATTGGAAAATTTAAGTTATGTATTGCTTATTTTTATTTTTTGAGAAAGAGGGTGTAAAAGGGAAAATGATAGATTTTAGTTTCTAAAAATGGTATTCCTCCGTCAAAAGAGATGGTTATAATAATAAAACAAACCTGTTTAAAAAAATATTAATAGATAGATAAATTGACATATAGACAATTATATAGATAGATATACAGATAGACACACACACACACACACACACACACACACACACACACATATATATATATATAAACAGATAGACAAATAGACAGATCGATTGATTGATAGATTGCCAAATAAACAGATCGACATATAGACTTATTTACAGATAGACAGATTGATAAATAGATACACACACGCACACACACACAAATATACATATATTCACAAATATAGATTGCCAGCTATACATATCGATAAATAGATAGATAGACATATATATAGATAGACAGATAGATGGATAAAAAGATAGATACATAGATAGATTGACACAAACATAAGATAGATAGACATACAGATAAATAGATAAATAGTTAGATAGATAGATATATAGATAGACAGATTGAAATATAGACATAGGCAGATTACCAGATAGATATATAGACAATATATAAATATATAGATCGATATATAGATAGATAGACAGATAGATAAAATTATAGATAGACACATAGATTGATAGACAGAAGATAGATAGTCACATAGACAGATAGAGTAGAGAGATTGATAATATACACATAGTTAGAAAGATTAACAAATAGACAAATAGTAAAATAGACAGATTGTGAGATAGCCAGATAGATAGATGGATAGATATATAGAAAGATAGATAGTTAAATATATAGATTGATTGAGTGTTAGACATATATACATATAGGCATATACTTAAATAGATAGATAGACTGATAGATAGATAGACAGATAGATAAATAAACACATAAATAGACAGAAAGACAGATAGATAGATTGAAAGATATAGAGACAAACAGATAGATAATTAAATGTTAGACTTATAGACTAATATACAAAGAGATTGATATATAGAAAGATAAATAAATAGACAGATAGACATATAGACATTAAACATATTGACTAAATAAATAGATACACAGATCGATAGATATATAATTAGATAGATAGTTAGTTAGATAGATCGATAGATAGAGAGACAAATAGATAGATAAAGAGATAGATAAACAGATAGACAGATAGATTTATAGATATATTGATAGATAGAAGATAATAGATTGATAGACAAATAAATAAATAGGCATAAAGAAAGAAAGATAGATAGATAGATTTAAATATTGATAAATAGATAGATATTAGATAGACAGATAGAAAAATAGATAGATAGACAAATAGATAGATAGGAATATAGAGAGATAGATAGATAGACAGACAGATAGATAGATAGATATATAGATAGATAAATAGATTGATAGATAGATTTAATGATAGATAGATAGCCAGATAAATTGACAGATATACATATATAATGATACATAGATTAACATATAGATAGATAGATAAATAGACATATAATGAGATAGACACGTAGCTAGATATAAAGATTGGCAGATAAATAGTTAGATAGATAGACAGACAGATAGATATATAGATAGATAGATAGAAAATTAGATACATAGAAAGATTGATAGATATAAAAATATACAGATATATATAGATAGACAGATAAAAAGATAGACAGATAGATATACAGATAGATAGATTGATAGATAGATAGATATATATATATATATAGTTAGACAGATAGATAGAAACATACACCGATAGATACATAGATATATTGATTGATAGATAGACTTATAGACATATACATAGATAGATACATATACATATAGATAGATTTATAAATAGAAAAATAGACAGATAGACAAACAAATAGATAGACGTATAGACAAATAAAAAGATATGTAGTTAAATAGATAGACAAATAGACAGGAAGACAAATAGAAAGATTGGTAGACAATTAGATAGATAGATAGACACACGCAGACAGACAGACAGACAAATAGATAGATAGATAGATAGTTAGTTAGATAAATAGATGGTTAGATAGATAAATAGATAGAAAGAAAGAAATATAGACATATAGTCAGATAAACATACAAATATACAGATATATAGATAGATAGAGAGATAGATAAATAGACAAATAGATTGATAGACAGATAGGTAGAAAGGCAGATTGATATATTGGCAAATAGGTAGATAGATAAATAGATAGAAAGATAGATAGATAGACAGATAGATAGATGGATAGATAGATAGACAAATAGATAGATAGATAGATAGACAGATATATATATATATATATACAGATTGACAGATTGACAAATAGATAGAAAGATAGATAAAAATATAGAAATTTAGAAAGTTTGATAGATTGATAGATTGTCAAATTGATAGAAAGATCGATATATAGATCGAGAGATAGACAGATAGAATGATAGATATATAGAAAGATAGACAAATAGAAAGATAGTCAGATATAAAGATAGATAGATAGATAGACAGATAGATAGGTAGGTAGAAAGGCAGATAGTCAGATAGGAAGATAGACAGATAGGTAAATAGATAGATAGACATATAGACTGATAGATAGACAGATAGATAGATAGATACATAGACATATAGATAGATAGAGAGATAGATAGATAAAAAGATACATAGATAGATAAAAATATACACAGATAGATAAATAGACAGATAGACAGATAGACAGACAGATATATAAATAGATAGATAATAGATTTATTGATAGATATATAGATAGATAGATTGATAGTTAGAAGACAGTTAGACAAATAGATAGATTGATTGATTGATAGATAAATAGATTGAAAGTTCGATAGATTGACAGATAGATAGAAAGAAAAATAGACACATTGATAGATTTATAGATTGACAGATTGACAGATTGATAGAAAGACTGATATACATATCAAGAGATAGAAAAATAGACAGATAGATAAATAGAAAGATATATAAATAGAATGATATAAACATAGACTAATAGAAAGATAGACGGATAGATATATAAATAGATAAAAAAATATACAAATCAACATATAGACAAATGACATATAGAAATATAGACAAAAATACATAAAGACAGATAGATTCATAAAGAGATAGACAAATAGATAGATATATATATACACACACACACACACACACACACACAAATAGATTGATTGGTAGATAGATAGATAAGTAGATATGTAGAAAGAAAGACTAATAGATAGATAGATAGATTGTCAGATAGCCAAATCAGAATATAGATAGATCGATCGATAGATAGATAGATAAATAGTTAGATAACTACAAGTCAGATAGTTAGATAGACAGATAGAGAGATAGACAGATCGACATATAAATAGATAGATAGATAGACAAATTGTTTTATAGATTCATAGATTGATGGATAGATAGATAGAAAGATAGATAGAAAGCTTGCTAGATAGCTAGTTAGATAGACAGATAGATAAATAGATACTTAGAGAGATAGATAGATAAATATATAGATAGATTGAAAGATAGGTAGATATATAGATAATTAGATATATAGTGAGCCAGATAGGAACATAGATATATAGACAGACATACATACAATTAGATAGCTAAATAAATAGATAGATTGATATATAGAATGATATAGATACATATATATATATATATATAGATATATATATATATAGAAAGGCAGATAGATATATAGAAAGATAGACACACAAACAAATAGATATATAGATGGATAGATAGGTATATAGTCATGTAGGAAGATAGGTAGATACAGAGATAGATATATATATATATATATATAGACAGATACACAAATAGATAGATAGATTGATAGATAGATAGACAAATTTACAAATAGAAAGATATACATATAAAGATATATATAGATAGATTGATGGAGAAATAGATAAACATATAGAGATATAGACAAATAGACAAATAGACAGATAGAGCTATAGACATATTGAAAGAAACACAGATAGATATATAGATAGATAGATAGAGAGTGTGATAGGCAGATTGAAAGATAGATAGACATATAGATATACAGATAGACAGATAGAATTTTAGATAGATAGATATTTAGACAAATAGACAAATTTATAGATAGGAAGAAAGGTAGATAGGCAGATAATCAGATAATCAAATAGACACATAGGTAGATAGACAGATATACAAATAGACAAATAGATAGATAAACAAATAGAAAAATAGATAGATAGATAGACAGATAAATAGATAAATAGATAAATAGATAGACATATAGACAAATAAACAAATAGATAGATAGACAGATAAACAAATTTATAGATGGACAAATATAATGGTATACAGATAGACAGATATAGAAATAGACAAATAGATTGATTATTTGATAGTTAGAGAAATAGATAGATAGATAGATATATAGATAGATTGTTAGAGAGATAGACAGATTGATATAAAGATAGATAGATAAATAAAAAGTTATATAGATATATATATATATATATATATATATATATATATATATATATATAGACATATACACATATAGATAGATAGACATATAGACTATGTTATAGATAGAAAGATAGATATATAGATATATCGGCATATAGATAGATAGATAGATAGACACATAAACAAGTAGAAAGATAGATATATAGGTAGATAGATAGGCAGATAGACAGATAGAAAGATAAACAGATAGATAGATAAATAGATAGAATATAAAAGAAAGACAAATATACATAAAAACATATAGATAGATAGATAGATAGACAGAATAGATATATAGAGAGTTAGATAGATATAAGATAGACATATAGATAGATAGACAGATAGATTGAGAAATAGATAGGTAGATAGATAAATAGATAGATAGATAGATAGCCATATATCAAAATAGAAAGAAAGATAGATAGAAATATATATAGATAGATAGATATATAAAAAGAAAGATAGTTAGGTAGATAGATAGATAGATAGACAGATAGATAGACTAAAAGATTGATTGATTGATAAATATATAGACAGATAGACAGATAGATAAATAGACAGAAAGATAGATAAATAAATAGATAGATAGGTAGATAGATAGATACACAAATAGGCAGATAGATAGATTGACAAATAAGCAAATATATAGATAAATAGATAGCTAATTAGCCAGATAGGCAGATAGATAGATAGATATATAGATAGATAAATAAATAAATAAAAAGATAGATTGATTGATTAATAAATAGATAGATAGGTAAAAAGATATAAAGATAGATAGATATAGAGCCAGATAGGCAAATAGATAGATAGATAGATAAATAGATATAGATATATATATATATATATATATAAAGATAGATAGATAGATTTATTAATTGAATGTTTGATTGATTGATAGATATTTGGATAGATATATAGATAGATAGATAGATTGATTGATTGACATATAAATAGATAGATAGATAGACAGATAGATAGTTTGATAGACAGATAGATAGATATATTGACAAATATAAAGTTAGATAGATAGATAGATAGACAGATAAATAGATAGACATATAGACAAATAGATAGATAGAGATATAGTTAGATAGACAGATATATAGACAGATAGATAGATAGATAGAAAGACAGAAAGACAGATAGCCATATAGACAGAAAGACAAATATATATATAGATTTTTGATAGATAAATAGTTATATAGATTGATAGCTAGATAGAAAGACAAAAGAAAAATAGATAGACAGATTATAGATACACATATAGATAGATACACAGATAGATAAATAGATATATAGATTGATAGCTCAAAAGTTATTTAGAAAGAGATATATACATATACACCTTTAGATAGATTGACATAATCGACAGATAGACCGATAGACAGATATTAGATTGATTGATTGATAGCTAAATAGTTAGATAGGTATACAGATAAATAATTAGAGAGAAGACATATCGAAAGACTCACCGATAGATATATAGATAGATAGATAGATATAAAGTTATATAGATAGATATATAGACATATAGACCTATACACATATCGATAGATAGACATATAGATAGAATTTTATATAAATACATAAATAGATACATGATTAGATGGAAAGACATATAGATAGATAGATAGATTGATAGCAGGATAGATAGACAAGTATATAGATAGATAGATAGATAGGTAGATATATAGATAGACAAATAGATATATAGATAGATAGATTGATTGATAGATTGATATATTGACAGATGGACAGAAAGAAAGATAGGTAGATAAACAAATAGACAAATAGAAAGAAAGATAGATAGATAGACAGATAGATTGACATATAGATAGATAGATTAAAAGATTGATTGATTGATAAATAGATAGAAAGATAAATAGATAGATAGATTTACATAAAGATAGATAAATAAATATATAGTTTGGTAGATAGATAGATACACATATAGGCAGATTAGACAAATTGACAAATAAGCAGATAGATAGATTATTAGATAGCTAGTTAGCTAGATAGAAAGAAAGAAAGATAGATAGATAGATAGATAGATAGATAGACAGATAGATAGATAAATAAATAAATAAATAAATAGATTGATTGGTTGATAAATAGATAGATAGGTAAAAATATATAAAGATAGATAGATAACCATATAGCCAGATAGGCATATAAAAAAATAGATAGATAAATAAATAAATAAATATATATATATATATATATATATAGAAAGATAGATTTATTGATTAATTGATTGATTTATTGATTTATTAATTGAATGATTGATTGATAGTTAGATAGATAGATAGACAGATATACATATAGTCTGATAGACAGACAGATAGATAGATAGATAGATAGACAGACAGATAGATAGATAGATACATCGACAAATAGAAAGATTTATAGATAGACAGATAGATAAATAAATAAATAGATAGACATTTAGACAAATAGATAGATAGATAGATAGATAGACATATAGACAAATAGATAGATAGATAGACAGCTAGATAGATACATAGATAAATAAATAGATAGATAAAAAGCTCGATAGTTATATAGAAAGATATATACACATACACACATTTAGATTGAAAGACATATATGAAGATAGATAGAATGATTTATAGATAGACATATAATAGATTGATTAATAGATAGCTAAATAGAAATATATATATATATATATATATATAGATAATTAGATAGAAAGACAAATTAAAAAACACATATAGATATAGATATAGATATATATATATATGGTTATAAAGATAGACATATAGAATAGATAGATTGACAAATAGACAGATAGACAAGTAGATAGATAGATAGATATGTATATATATACATACATATATGTATATATATATATATATGTATATATATAGACAAATAGATAAATAGATAGATAGATAGAATGATAGATAGATATATTGATAGATAGATATATAGACAGATACATAGATAAACAAATAGACATATAGAAAGAAAGAAAGATAGATAGATAGATACACAGATAGACAGATAGACAGTAAATAGATAGATAAACAAATAGATCGATAGTTAGATTGACAAATAGATAGATAGACAAATAGATAGATAGATAGTTAGACATATAGACTGATAAATAGATAGGTAGATATGCAGATAGACATATAGGTAAATAGTTAGATAGATTGATATATATATATATATATATATAGATAAACTGATAAATTGATTAAAAGATATATAGATTTTAGAATGTAGATAGATAAAAAGATAGATTGAAAGATTGACAAATTAAGAGTTTGACAGATTGATAGATTGTCAGAAAGACCTATAGACAAATAGATTTATAGACAGATAGAAAGACAGACAAATAAAAAGATAGACATATAGATAGAGAGAAAGATAAATAGAGAGAAAGATATATAGATAGAAAAATATATAGATACACATAAATGAAGAAAGGTAGATAGGAAGATAAACAAATAGATAGATAGATTGATTGAAAGATAGACAAATAGATATAGACAAATTGACAAATAGATAGATAGTAGATAGAAAGATAGATAGATAGACAGATAATAAGATAGATAGATAGACAGATAGACAACTAGATAGATAGATAGATAGATATACCGATAAAAAGATAGACAGATAGTTAAATAGACAAATAGACTGATAGAGAAATAGATAGAAAGACAGATAGATAATTAGACAGATAAACAAGTATATAGGTAGACATATATATAGAATACAGATAGATAGTTACACAGATAGACAAATAGAAAGTTAGGTAGACTTATAGATTGACAAATATATAGAAAGATAGATAGATAGATAAACAAATTGCCAGATAGCCATATAGATAGATAAAAACATATACATAAAGACATATAGACTTTTAGACATATAGATAGATGAAGATAGGAAGTTTAATAGATAGATAGATAGACAGATAGAAAGATTGACAGATATATATATAGAAAGATACACAGATAGATGGATAGGCAGATAGATAAATAAACAGATAGACAGACAGATAGATAGATAGACATAAAGATATATAGAAAAATAGAAAGATAAAAATTGACAGAGAGATAGCTAGCTAGCTAGATAGAAAGACAGATAAATTGATAGACAGATTGACAGATAGATATGTAGATAGACAGAAAGCTAGATAGACAAATAGATAGATAGATAGATAAATAGATAGACATATAAACAAATAGACAAATATATAGTCAGTTAGATAGACAAATAGACAAATAGATAGACAGACAGACAGATAAATAGATAAATAGATGAAGAGACAGATAAATAGAAAGATAGATAGACAGATAGTCTGATAGCCAAATGCCATATCGATAGATACATAGATAGAAATATAGACATTTAGACATATAGACAGATAAGTTGATAAGCAAATACATAGATATTTAAATAGATAGCTAAATAGATAGACAGACAGATAGCTAGCTAGCTAGATAGACACATATATAGATAGATAAATAGATAGATAGATAGATAAATACAATATTGATAGATACACATATAGTCAGATAACCATATACACAGATAGATAGATAGACAGATAGATATAAAGATAGACATATAGACATATACACAGATAGATAGATAGACATATAGATAGATTTATAGATAGATAGATAGACAAATAGACAGACAGACAGATATTTAGATAGATAGATAGATAGATAAATAGATAGATAGACAAGTAAACAGATAGTCAGATAGATAGATAGATAGATAGACAGATACACAGATATACAGATAAACAAATAGACAAATAGACAATTAAATTTAAAAACAAATAGACAAAAGGTTGGTAGACAGATAGATAGAGGAGATAGATCAATAGATATACAGATAGATACATAGACATATAGGTAGATAGATAGATAGATAGATAGACAGAGAGTCAGATAAACAAATAGATTGATAGATAGATAGACATATAAATAGATAGATATATAGACAAATTGACAGAAAGATAGATAGACAGATATCCTGAAAGCCCATTACCATATGGACAGATACATAGATAGAAATATAGACATATATACATATAGGTAGATAGGCAGATATGTAAATAGATAGACAGATAGATAGATAATAAAAAGATAGATAGATTGACAAATAGATAGATAAATAGTTAGATATATAGATAGGTAGACAGATAGAATGATATATAGATATATTGAAGATAGATAGTTAGATAGATAGATAAACAAATAGACATATAGATGGATTGATAGATAGACATTTTGACTGAAATACACTTAGAGATTTAGACATAAAGCTAGATATCCAATATCCATATAGATAGATATACATATAGACAAATAGAGATATAGACTTATAGACACATAGGTAGATATGTAGATAGATAGATAGATAGATAAAAAGTTTGATAGAGAAAAAGATAGAAAGAAAGATAGATAGATAAATCGATAGTTATACTGACAGATAGATAGATTGATAGATAAAAAATAGATAGACAGATTTACAAATTGATTGATAGAGATATAGAAAGATGGACAGACAAATAAATAAACATATAGATATAGTGATAGAAAGATAGACGGATAAATAGATATACAAATAGACATATAGACAAATAGATACATAGATAAAAAAGAAGATATACAAATAAATAAATAGCCTGATAGAGAGATTGCCATATGGACAGATACACATATAGATAGATAGACATATAGACTTATATATAGATAGGATGATAGTTAGATAGATATGTAGACAGATAGACATACAGATAGATCTACAGATAAATACATATATAGATATACAGATAGACTGAACATCACTATGATAAATATACATATAAAAATATAAAAAGATAGACAGATAGATATATAAACTGATAGATAGATAGATAGACAGGTAGACATATAGATATATAGATAGATAGACAAATAGATAGATAGACAGACAGATAGATAGACAGACAAATAGATTGATAGATTGATTGACAAAGAGATAGACAGATAGATTTATAGATAGAATGAAAGATAGATAGATAGACATATATACATATAAACATATTCATATTTAGATAGATATACATTAGATAAATTTATAGATAGATAGATAGATAGACAACTAAATAGATAGTCACATAGACAGATAGAAAGATCGATAGATAGACATGTAGACTGATAGACAGATAGATAGATAGTCATATAGACATATAGATAGATAGACAAATAGACAGGTAGATAGATAGATAGACAGATAGACATACAGATAGACAGATAGACATACAGATAGATTGATTGATTGATTGACATATACACAGATATATTGATAGATAGATAGACACATACTTAGATAGATATATACACAGATATAGAGATATACAGATAGACAGATAGATACAATGACATTTAAATAGATAGATAGTTAGACAGTTAGACAAATTAAAATATATATTGATAGTCAGATAGCCACATATATATATATATATTTATATATATATATATATACAGATAGACATTTAGATAAACAGATAGATAGACTAATATATAGATAGACAGATATACAAACAAATTGTTAGATAGATAGATAGATAGACATATAGATAGACAGATATATATATTTACATATACTCAGATATATAGATAGAAAAATAGATAGATAGATAGATAGACAGTTAGATATATAGACAAATAGACAGATATACACATATATAGAGAGACAGATAGATACATAGATAAATAGATAGATACACAGATAGAAAGATAGAAATATTGATAGATTGATAGATAGTTAGATAGATATAGACAAAAAGAAAAAAAACATATAGATAGACATATAGATAGAGAGATAGATAGATAGATAGATAGACAGATAGATATATAGACAGATAGATAGAAATATAGATAGACAGATAAAAAGATAGATAGATAGATATATATATATATATACACACATATAATTAGATAGATAGATATACAGACAATTGATAGATAAACATATAGTCATATATACAGATAGACAGATACATAAATAGATAGATAAATAAATAGATAGTTATACATGTAGACATATAGATATATACCCATATAGATATATAGACATATAAATAAGTTTATAGATAGATAGATTCATAGATAGACAAATAGTTAGATATATAGATAGAGAAAAAAATAGACAGATAGAGAAATAAACATATAAACAGATAGTCAGATAGACAGATAGATAGATATACAGATAGATAGATTGATATATACATAGATAGACAAATAGATAAATAGATTTATAGACTTTTGATAAATAGATTGATAGAAAGATAGACAGATAGATCGATAAACTAATAGATAAATAGATAGATAGACATATAGACAAATAGACAGATAGACATATAGGCTGATAAATTCGATAGACAGATAGACAGATAGATATTTAGATAGATAGATAGACAGATAGATAGATAGTTAGTTAGTTAGATAGAAAGAATTATAGGCAGGTAGACATATAGATAGATAGATAGGCAAGTAGTCATATAGACAAATGGACAGATAAATAGATAAATAGATAGACATATGGATAGATAGATAGGTAGACAGATGGATAGATAGATAGATAGACTTGATAAATATATAGACAGATTGATTCATAGACACTTAGATAGATAGACATATAGATAGTTAGATAGACTATTAGATAGATAGACATATAGATAGATAGATAGACAGATAATCAGATACACAAATATATAGATTGTAGATAGATATATAGATCACTACTAAAAATTATGACTATACTGACCAAATTACCGACGTAAAAATTTGGCCAGTAATTATTGTCCAAATCATGACCATTTAGCGATCAAAAATGGATATCGAAATAAAGATTTTTTTTGAACAAATTTCCGACCATAATAACCGACCAAATGTTTTGAGTCGGGAATCAGTATGTAGAGTTGTTATCCAATATATTACCAATCATTTTATGACCAAAAATATATTACCATTAAAATTTATCAGTATAGTGAGTTTTCAATTTATTTATAACTTCATACTTACCGAACATTTACCAACCAAATATATAGGTCGGTAATTACTCACCAATTCATGACCAATTTAGAGATCCAAAGAGGGGCGTCTGAAAAAAAATATTTCCGACCAAAATTTTGACCAACTACCGACCATATATTACTGACCAAATATATCTGGTCAGGTAATTACTGACCATATATTTACCGATCAAAATTCTGAATATTTATAACTTCATACTTACCAAACATTTACCGACCAAATATATAGGTCGGTAAATACTCACCAATTCATGACCATAGATTACTGACCATATATTACTGACCATAAATTAGGAGGAAATTAGCAAAAAATATTGCCAAAAGCTTATCGACCATTTAACGACCAAAAATATATAACCACTAAAAATTGTCGGAAAAGTAGTTATCCAATATATATATATAATGCCGTAATTACCGACCAAACTTCTGACCGAATATAATGGTCAGTAATTACTAACCATTTCATGATCAAATACCGACTACACCTACCGACCAAATGTTTTTGGTCGGAAATTGGTCTGTAAATTAGGATGGAATTAGCAAATAGAAAGTACCAACAAATTACCGATCATTTAACGACCAAAAAATATATTACCATTAGAATTGGTCAGTAAAGTGGACCTCCAAATACTTATAACTTTGTCATTGTCGACCTTTTACCGGCATAATTTTGGTCGGTAATACATAATTTTAATTTTTTGATTTAAAATTCATTTCCAAAGTCATTAATACTTACATTCATTTCGAACTCCATCATTTTTCGCAGCAGAGGCAACTACATGCATAAATTTCGTGGGGTTTGTTCTCTTCTTCTGAATCCAAGTAAATTTTTCGTTGTTCTTCTCATTCAAAATACTTTAACATATTTCCTTCTATCTGAATTATATATAGACAATTGGATTTTTGTTTTTTCAGTATAATTGGATATTAGGTTTTTTTTATTTGTCCTCCGATTTGCTTCAATTTCATTTAACCTAACATGATTTTGACTCGACACAATTAATTAAACTATAATTTTTGTGTATAATCTTTGTTCTTCTACTGTTTAGATTTTTAGGATTTTATTGATTTTGATTTCAATTATAAAAATTTTGTATCCGAATAATCTTAATGTTAATAGTTTATAGCTATATAATCGTATGACATTATGTATAAATTTCTATACTTTAATATATATAATGATTAATGTTAAATCAAACTTTTATATAATGTTAATTTAAAATGTCTATATTAGTATATATAAACTTGTATACATTTATATAATCGTATGACATTATGTATAAATGTTTATACTTTAATATATATAAATGTATTACATTATAAATGCATATTGATATATTTATATTTATATTTAATGTTATATATAAATATTTATACATATGTATTAAAGTTTATAAATATCTATAAAACATTTACATTAAACTATCCATTTATATAATTTTTTATATAACAATTATGTAACATTAAATGATTATATAAATTTGTAAATATCTATATTACATATTATTTTTTATATAACTATAGAATATTTATAATGTGTATATAAATGTGATATATATACTATATATTATTTATAAAAGTGTTACATATAAAAATAATAAGATTTCAGTAACATTTATAAAAATATTTTATTCATAAATATTATATAGATACATCAGTTTAATTATATAATAATATGCCATTTTATATATAAATATTTATAACTATATTTATAATAAAGTAAACTATTTTTATAACTATATTTATAACTTTGCAAAACTAATTTTTAACTATATAATAATGTATAACTATATGTATAATTTTATATAACTATATTTCTAAAAAATATATACAATTTGTATACTAATATATAACTATATATAATTATATTTTACTAAATATATAACTATATAAATGTTATATATAATTATATCTAAAATTACATGCATATTTATAACTTTATGTGTTCAACTATATATAAATATTTGTATAATTAAGTAAATGTGTATATAATTATATAAAACTATATTTTTAATTATATATACATATATGTATTCATATAATTAAATCAAAATATTTGTTTATAATGTTTTATATATTTATGTATACCTACTTATAACTACTTGTATGAATATATATATATATATATAACTATATGTTTAATTATATATAACTATTAATAACTATATATATTATATGTAAAATAATATATAACTATAAATAATTGTATCTTACTATATGTATAGCTTTAAAAGTTTTATGCATAATTATATTTAAATATTAAATTTATAGCTTATATTTAATATATATTTGTATATAATAGTATATAAAAAATTATTTTACTATATCTATACCTATACATTACTATATGTATAAATATATAAAATTAAATGAACAAATATATAAACTTACATGTATAAATATACGTTTAACTACATGTGTAACTATATGTGTAACCACATGTAACAATATTTATAATTATATGTATAACAACATATAACATTATGTTAAACTATATATGTATAACTATATATAAATATTTGTATAACTAAATAAATGTCTATATAATTATATATAACTATATTTGCAACTATATATACATATATGTATTCATATAATTAAATCAAAATATTTGTTTTTAATGTTGTATTTATTTATGTATAACTACTTATAACTACTTGTATGAATATATCTATATATAACTATATGTTAATTATATATAACTATTTATAACGACTAATAAATTTTTGGTTACAGGACGAAGTTAGAGCTGTCTGGTTCCATTTCTAAGGTTCTGAGGACAATTTTCAGAAAGTCCTTTAAACCTAATGGACATAATTGGAAGTCACTCACACATAGAGATCAATTGATGATTTAGAAAGAATTTAAGGTAAATATTACTACATAAAAACTTTTTCATTCTTTATTTATTCTTTTGTTCACTGATTAAAAATTTTTTATTTATAATTGCAGAATGTTTACAGGTGGACACAGCCAAATGTGGTGGTCAAAAGTATATTCTACAAACATGATGTCAGTCGGTATAAAGACACCAGTGTACGAGATCAAAGATAAATAGTTGAAGAAGAAAGAAAAAGATTCGAGTGTCCCAGATCATGTTTTCAAGGAGTGGCGGAGTATATGGGAAGATCTGGATTATAGAAAAATTAATGATAAACCGAGCGGCAATCATCGCTCAGAGCTGGCTAGAGAGGGTAGTGGCATGTCTACACACACATTTGGATCTCGCTCTATGTGTGAGCACGAACGAGCATTGGTATTATTTCTAATTTATACTTTTTATGTTTTTTATTTTGTGAAATATGTTCAATTATGCCTAAATTTCATTTCTCATTAAGAATTTTTTTTCAATAGACTTAACATGTGCATTGTGTGTAATTATAGACACGTAAGCTGGGTAAGAAGTCTAGTGCTCATTGCTTATTCAATTACATGCACACGAAGGCTCATGATAATCAGACATTCGTTGATCAGAGATCTCGTGCAGCAAATGTAAGTTTCATTAAAAAAATTAACTTTTCTTTTTTTTTGTTTGAATATAAATTGAAATACTTTTCATACATTTTTATTAGGCGAGATAAAAATAAATATTAGCTGCTGTGACTCAAGCATATTCCCAGTCTACTTCAGGTTAATGTGATGGTGCAATAGGTAGTTCTAATTCATCAGCTCTACTAATTGATACGAATTAGATTTGGTATGTGGCTGTTGATGGCAAGGAGAAGATGCCCATCTATGATGTCAGTTTGTCGACATCATCAGTCTACTCGCAAGACTACTAGATTATGAAGCTAAATTTCCAGGACTACTTTCGAATTTGTTCTCGACTATAGAGGAATTTCAGGACGCGTTGTGAAATGCAATACAGTATCAGTTGGCTGATACCAAGTGATGCATGATCGACTATAAAATTGATAGGGATGAGTTCTGTTTGCATTTTGACTGGCTTATAAAGAAGTTTCAGAAAGGAGGACTATGGTTCAACCCTGATGATCTACCTTGGATTGTTCGGCGTAATACTTCAGCTACAGGATCTACTCCATCACATACAGCAACACCTGCAACAACTGCATCAGGTCTAGCAGTAGCAAACAGCTCTACCCCAGTTCCTAACATCTCACAGTGTGGACTAGATAAGTCGTAGCATAATGATTATGAAACTAGGTTGGATGATTGAGTGTATTACATACAATTTTTTTTTCAATGCCTTAAACTTTGATTTTGTATTTCATTTTGTTCTTTTCTCATGATGTATTTAATATATATATGCAGCATATATAGTTGTTTGCTGGAGTTAATTTGACTTTTTTGGTTGTTTTATCTGCATATGTTTTTATAGTAACTGCATCAAAATTAGAAGTTAATTGGATTTTTTTTATGTGAACTAGAAAAAAAAAATTTGGTCAATACTTACCAGATCGAATTGCGACCAAAAACTAACCAAATTTTTTTTATATCAATGGTCGGTGAAAGGTCACCAAATGGTCGGTAATACTTTTGGAGATCAATAACCAACCAATGATTTTAAAAAATTTTGTTGGTTTTTGGTCACAATTTTTTCAGTTATTACCGAACATTTTGTGATAATTTACCTACCTAATGCTTTTGGTCAAAAAATGGTTGGAATATAGTCGAAAATTGTTTGTCGGCAAAGTCTATAAATTGTTGGGAATTACCAACTATTTGGAGACCATTTACCGACCTAATTCTTTTGGATGGAAAATGGTTGGAATATCGTCAGATTTTGTTTGACGGTAAATGATATGTAGTTAGTCGATAATTACCGATATTTTGGAGATCACTTACCAACTTACTGCTTTTAGTCAGAAAATGATTAGAATTTAGTCGGTAATTGTTTGTCAGTGAATGGTCTATAAATAGTCATTAATTACTGACTATTTGGAGACCAATATACCGACCTAATTATTTTGGTAGGTAAATTATAGAAATATAGTCGATAATTGTTTGATGGTAGAGGGTCAATAAATGGTCGGTAATTTATAGACCACTGATTTTTTGTCGGTAAAAAAATTAGCAACGAGAAAAATTGCGACTTAATATTTCGGTCAAATTGGTCACTATTTTGTTTACCGACCAAAAAACACCAAATTAGTGACCAAATAATTGGTCAACAATTCAGTGAATTTTAGTATTGGATAGATGGACATATTGACAAATTGACAGAAAGAAAGATAGATAGATAACCTGATGGCCAAAAGCCATATGGACAGATACACAGATAAAAATATAGACATATAAACATATAGACAGATAGGTTGATAGGCAAATAGATAGACAAATAGATAGATTGATAAATAGACAGATAGATAGATAGATAGAGAGGTAGACAGAGAGAAAGAAAGAAAGATAGATAAAAGAAAGAAAGAATGAATGAAAGATAGATAAAAGATAGATAGATGGATAGATATATAGATCGATGGATAGACATATTGACAAAAACACACATTAACAAATAGACAGATAGCCAGATATCCATATAGATAGATAAACATATAGACTGATAGACATATAGACATATAAACATATAGGTAGATATGCAGATAGATAGATAGATAGATATATAGATCGATAGATAGACATATTGACAAAAAGACACAGACAAATACACAAATAGCCAGATAGCCAGATATCCATATAGATAAATAAATATATAGACATATAGACATATAAACATATAGGCAGATATGCAGATAGATAGATAGATAGATTGTTAGTTAGTTAGATAGAAAGATAGATCGATAAAAAGTTAGAAAGATAGATAGATAGACAAATAGAAAGATATATAGATGGATAGATTAGATAAATAGATAGAAAGATAGAAAGATATATAAATAGGCAGATAGATAGATTGACAGATGAAAACAGAGAGAAATAGAGATATAGATATATAGAAAGAAAGATAAACAGATATATAAATAGACAAATAGACAGAAAGATAGAAAGGAAGATATACAAAGAAATAGTTAGCCTAATAGCCAGATTTCCATATAAACAGATGCACAGATAGACAAATAGACATATAGACTTATATATAGATAAGCAGATAGATAGATAGATATATACATAGATAGACAGATAGATAGATAGACAGATAAATAGATATATAGATATACCGAAAGATAGATAGACAGATTGTCAGATTGATGTATATACAGATAGACAGATAGAATGATAGAAAGATAGATTGATAAAGTGATTGACAGATAGATAGATAGATAGATAACAGACAGATTGACAGACAAACAGATAGATAGATAGACAATATATAGATAGATAGATAGACAAATAGATAGATAGATAGATAGACATATAAATATATAGACAGATAGATAGAAAGATAGATAAATAACTAGATAGAATGATAGTTAGATAGATAGATGGATAGTTATACAAATAGACATATAGACATATAGACATATACATAGATAAAAATAAATAGATATACATATAGACAAAAGACAAATAGACATATAGATAGATAGAAAGATAGACAGATAGATATATATAGACAAAAAGATAATTAGACAGATCAATTGATAGATAGACAAAAGATAGATAGATAGATCGATAGTCAAATAGGTAGATAGACAGATAGATAGATTTTTAGATAGATAGATAGATCGATAGTCAAATAGGTAGATAGACAGATAGATAGATTTTTAGATAGATATATATATATATATATATATATATATATATATATATATATATATAGATAGACAGATAGATAGAAAAATATCCAGATAGCCATATAAGTAGAAAAATATATAGACATATAAATAGATAGATAGAGGGATAGCTAGATAGTCATATTGTAGATAGATGACATATAGAAAGTTAGGTATATAGATAGATAGATAAATACATAGATAGATTGATAGATACATATATCAATCAATCTATAAATATATAGATAGATAGAGGGATAGATAGATAGCTAGATAGATAGATATATATAGATTGATAGAAATAATGATAGAAAGATAGATAATAGAAAGACAAACAGATAGATATACAAATAAAATGATAGAAAGATAGGCAGATAAAGGATAGACACAGAGAGATAGATATTTAGAAAGATAAATAGATAGACAGATAGATTGATAGACATATAGATAGATATACAAATAGACAAATAGATTAATAAATATACAAACCAATAAACAGATAGACCATATGGATAGATAGACATATAGTGCATATAGATAGAGAAACATATAGACGGATTGATAGATAGACATATAGACAGATAGATCGATAAAAAGAGAAATAGATATATAGATAGACATATAGACATATAGACAAACAGATAGATAAATAGATAGAAAGATAGACTTATAGAAAGATATATAGATATATAGACAAATAGATAGGCAAATAGATAGATAGTCAAATAGATAGATAGACATATAGATAAATAGATAGAACGATAGATAGATAGATAGTCAGATAGAAAGATACACATATAGACAAATCAATATATTGACAGATAGATCGATAGATAAACGACAGAAAGATAGTTAAATAGTCAGATAAACATTTAGAAAGAAAGAAAGATCGATAGATAGATATCCAAATAGCCAAATATGTAGATAGACAGATAGACAAATAGATAAGTAGATAGATATGTAGATAGGTAGATAGATAGATAGATATAGATAGATAGATCGATCGATCGACACACGGATAGATAAATAGATAGATAGATAGTACATATATAGATAGATAGATTATTTGATTGATGGATAGAGAAACAAATAGATAGAAAAATTGATACACAGATTAAAAGATAAATAGACTAACAGACAAACACACAGACTGATAGATAGACTTACTGATTGACACACATACACACAAACAGACAGACTAATAGACATTCAGTTAGACACAAAGACATATAAACAGATAGACACACAGACTGACATATAGACAAACATAGATACATATTGACAAACACAAAAACTAGCAGATAGATAGACACATAGATACATAGATGATAGATAGATAGATAAATAGACATATAGAAAGATTGACATATAGACATATACACAAATAGACAGATAGAAAGATAGTCACATAAATAGATAGACAGAAATACAATTATATAAAAAAAGAGAAACCGATAAAAAGTAGACAGATAGACTATATAGATAGATAGACCATATAGATAGATAGACCATATAGATAGATAGACATATATACAGATATATAGATATACATATAAATAGATAGCTAAATAGAAATATTGATAGATAGACTGATAGACTGATAGACTAATAGATAGATATAAAAATATATAGATAGATACAGAGATAGAAAAAAAGATAGATAAATAGATAGACAAAAAGATAGAAAGACATAGATAGAAAGATAGATAGATAGGTAAACAAATAAATAGGTAGACAAATAGATAGATAGACAGATAAATAGATAGATAAATAGACAGATAAACATATAGATATATAGACAGATTGATAGATAAATAGATATATATATATATATATACAGTTAGATAGATAGATAGATAGATATATTGATGGATCGACAGATAGACAGATAGAAAGATAGATAGATAGAGAGATAGATAGATAGAAAGATTGACAGATAGATAGATAGATAGATATATAAATAGATAGATAGATAAATAGATAGGCATATAGACAGATAGAGAGATAGCAGATAGATAGATATATATACAAATAGACATATACGCATATACAAAATAGATAGAGAGACAGATAGACAAACATACATATAGATAGACAGAAAGATAGATAGATATATAGATATATAGATATGTAGATCATTTGATAGATAGAAAGATAGATATATAGATAGATAGTTTGATTGATTTATAGATAGACAAAAAGACAAATTGATAGACAGATAGACAAATATGTAGGTAGGTAGATAGATAGGCAGATAGATAGGTAAATAAAGGATAGACACAGATAGATACACATTTAGAGAGATAGACAAATAGCCAAATAGAAAAATAGTCAGATAGATAGATAGATAGGGTAATTGACAAGTAGATAGATAAAGTGATAAACTAATGAATAGGTAAACATATAGATAAATACACAGATAGATAGATATATAGATAAAAAGATAGACAAAATAATAGATAGAAAGATAGATAGATAAAAATTTAGACAAATTGAAGGACAGATAGATATATAGACAGATAGATATATAGACAAATAGATAGAAGAAAGATTGACAAATATATATATATAGACAGATAGACAAATAGATATATATACAAATAGATAGGAAGGTAGACAAAAATAAAGACAAATATACAAACACACAAACAGATAGAAAGACACACAGACATACACAAGATAGACAAACAACCAAACACACAGGCAGACAGACACATAGACAGACAGACACATAGATTGACATTCATACACGTAGAGAGACACACAGATACACAAACAGAAAGATCGATAGACAAATAGATAGGTCTATAGATAGATAGATAGGTAGATAATGAATAGACATAGAGATATAGAAAAGTACATAAAAAGTTATAAACCGATAAACATATGGATAGTTAGAAAGATAGACCATATAGACAGATAGACCGATATATTAATATAGAGATAAATAGATTGATAGATAGACAGATTGACAAATAGATAGATAGATTGATAAAAAGATATAAAGATAGAAAGATAGATAGATAGACAGATAGAAAGATAGAAAGACATATAGATAGAAAGACAGATAGATATATATATAGATAGAAAGATAGATAGACATAGTAGACAAATATACATGTTTAGAGATAGATATATAGATTAAATAGATATATAGATAGATAAGTAGATAGATAGATAAATAGATAGATAAACAAATAGTTAGGTAGATATATAGATAGACATATAGATAGATAGATAGATAGATAGACAAATAAACAATTAGGCCGATTGACAAATTGATAGATAGACAGATATACTGATAGAAAGATAAACAAAAAGAAAAATAGACAGATAGATAGATAGATAGACCGATAGACAGATTGAAATATATACAAATAGACAAATAGATAGATAGAAAGAATAACAGATAAGCAGATAGACAAAAGATAGATAGACATATAGATAAATAGACAGATAGAAAAATAAATATATAGATAGATAGACAAATGATAGATAGACATATAGACTGATAGGCTTATAGTTAGATAAACACATCGAAAGATAGGCAAATAGAAAAATAGATAGATAGATAGATCAATAGATAGATAGATAGACAAAATAAAGATAGATAGATAGACAGATAGTCAGATAGATAAATAGATAGATGGAAGAATTTAAAGATAGACAAATAGATAGATAGATAAATAGATAGATAGAAAGATAAATAAATATATAGACAGATAGATAGATATCGAGATAGGCACATAAACAAATAGATATATATATACATAGATAGATAGATTGATAGCTAGAGATGGTAGATAGATAGATATATAGATAAATAGATAGATAGATCCATAGATAGATAGATAGTTAGAGATATATATATATATATATATATATAGAAACATTGACAGACATAATGACATATAGATAGAAAGATAGATAGACAAACAGATAGATAAATAGACAGAGAGATAGATAGATAGATAGATATGCATATAAAGGATAGACATAGAGAGATAGACATTTAGATAGATTAATAGATATATAGAAAGACAAATAAATAGATAGATAGAAAGATAGACAGAAAGATAGATAGATATATAGACAAATAGACAAGTAGATAAAAAAGATATAAACTGATAAACATATTGATAGAAAGACAGATAGAACATATAGACAGATAGATAGAGAGATAGATAGATAGTTAGATAGGTAGAAAGTCAGATAGACTTATTGATAGATTGATTGATCGACAGATAAACAGATACATAGACAGATAGACAGACAAATATATAGATAGACAGATAGATAGATAGATAGATATATAGACATATAGATAGATAGAGAGATAGACAGATAGACAGATAAATAGATAGACAGATAGACAGACAGATAGACATAGATAAATAGATAGATAGATAAGCAAATAGATAGATAGATAGATAGATATATAAACAGATAGACAAATAGACAGATAAACAGATAGATATGTAGATAACCGATAGATAGAGAGATAGCGAGTTAGATAGATAGATTTATAGATAGATAGATAGATAGTCAGATAGAGAAAGATAAATTTCTACATAGCTAGATAAGCATATATATAGATAGATAGATAGAAAGATTGAGAGATTGCCAAATACCTAGATAGCCAAGAAATAGATAGGAAGATAAATAAATATATAGATAACTATATAGATACATAGATAGATAGAAAGATTGACAGAAAGACTCACAGACAGACACACAGATACACAGAGACAGAGATATTGACAGACATACAGACACACATAAAAACAAACAGACAGAAAAAGACATAGATACACGGACAAAGAGACAAACACACAAACACACTGACAGATAGACAAACAGATAGATTAATTGATAGATAGATAGATATATATATAGGATGATAAAGGATAGTCATAGATAGACATTTTGAGAGATAGATAGACAGATAGAAATATAGACAAATTGATAGATAAATAGATAGATGGATAGCTAGATAGCTAGATGGTAGATATATAGGAACATAGATAGGTATATAGATAGATAGATAAATAAATTGATCGATAGATAGATATATAGATAGACAAATAAATGATAGACACTGAGAGATAGACATTTAGAGAGATAAAAAGATAAATAGATAGACAAATAGATAGATAAATAGATTACTAGACAGATAGTCAAGTAGAGAGACAAATAGACAGATACATAGATAGACAGAAAGTCAAATATACAGATAGACTTATACACTGATAGAAAGATAGTTAGATAAACAGATAGACACATAGATAGATAGACACAAAAAGATATAGAGAGATAGACAAATAGAAAGATAGAAAGATAGACAGATAGACATATAGATAGATAGATAGATAGACATATAGATAAATGGTAGATAAATAGATTGATAGATAGATAGACATATAGATATATAGATAGATAGATAGATAGATAAATAAATAGACAGATAAATAGATAGATAGATAAATAGATAGATAACCGACAGATAGATAGATAAATAGACAGATAAACAAATAAATAGATAGACAGATAGACAGGCAGACAGATAGATAGATAGATATATAACAGACATACAGATAGATAGATAGATAGATAGATAGGCAGTCAGATTGACAAATTAATAGATTAATAGATCTATAGATAGATAGATAGATAGATAGACATTCAGATTAACATATTAACAGATTAATAAATTTATATATTGACAGATAGATAGATAGATAGATATATAGATTGATTGATTGATTGAAAGATTGCTATATATCCAGATAGATAGATAGATAGATATATAGCAGAGAGGTAGATAAATAGATAGATAGATATATAGATAGATAAATCAGTCGATCAATAGATAGATAGAAAGATATATAGTTAACTAGATAGAAAGATAGATTGATTGATAGACAGGCATATAGATAAACAGACACATAGACATACAGACAAACAGATAGACAAATATATAAATATACTTTCAGACACTCAAATAGACAAACACACACACTAGCACATAGACATAGATGCAGACACACAAACACATTGATACATAGACTGACAGACATATAAATAGATAGATAGATAGATAGATTGGTTGAAAGAGGATAGAAACAAAGAGATAGACATTTTGAGAAATAAACAGATAGATAGATAGACTTATAGATAGATAGACAATTAGATAGATAGGAAGACAAATAGCCAGTTAGATTGAATGATAGATAGATAGATATATAGATATATATATATATATATAGACAGATATACATATATAGACTTAGATAGACAAATAGATATATATACAAATAGACAAATATATAGACAAACAGATATATATATATATATATATATATATATATATATATATACACACAGATAGAGAGATAGATAGATATATAGATAGACAGATAGAGAGATAGTTAGATATATAGATATATAGATAAACTGATTGATCGATAGACAAATAGACTAATAGACTGATCAATAGATAGGTAGATAATTAGATAAATAGATAAACATATAGTCATTTAGAGATATAGATAGATAAATTCATAGACATATATACAAATAGATAAAAGTCCACATATATAGAAAAACCGGTATATAGATTCACAATAAACATGCAAACAAACAAATAGATAGATAGATAAATGAATAAATAAATAGATAGATAAACTAATAGACATATAGATTTATAAATAGATAGACAGATATACAAATAGACAGATAGATAGATAGACATATTGATTGATATAAAATAGATAGACATATAGATTGACAAGTAGACAAAATGATAGATATTTTGAATAATAGCTACATAGATAGATAGATATACATATCAACAGATACATAGAAAGACAGATAGACATATAAATAGATAGACATCTAGACAGATAGACAGATAGATAGTGAGACAAAGAGATAGTTAGGTAGATATATAGATAGACATATACATAGATAAATAGCTAAATAGATAGATAGATTTATATATTTCCAGATATTAAGATTGATACGACTATTTGACATATAGACATAATAGATAAATAGACTGATAACATAGACAGATAGATAGATAGATATATATTATATATATATATACTATAAAGATATAATATTATATATATTTATATATCTAGATTATAGAAAGATAGTTAGATAGATATAAAGACAGATCGAGAGGATAGTTAGTTAGA
>JAREIK010001432.1:0-95454 GCA_029783825.1 Sapria himalayana
CTATCTATAATCTATCTATATGTCTTTATATTGATAAATTACCTATCAATCTATTTGTTTTTCATTCTATATATCTGTCTTTATATCTATCTATTTATCTATATATTTATCTATATATCATTTATTTATTAACTATCTTTCTATATGTCTATACATAGTCTATCTTTCTAATTGCCTATCTATGTAGCTATCTGCTTATCTATCTATGTATCTATGTATGTATCTGTATATCTATATGTCTATATATTAATCAATTAATCTATCTATCTATATATTTATCTATCTGTATATAATCTTTCTATCAATCAATCTTTTTATCTTCTCTTTCTGTCTATTTTATTTGTCCATCTCTCTAATTGTCTATGTATTTTTTATTTTTATATCTATCTATATATATAGATGTCTATCTATATGTCTATCTATTGTGAATTTTTTAATCAAATATATATATCTATCTATCTATCTATCTATCTATAACTTATGTCTAACGTTTTATCTATCAATTAGTAGTCTATTTATCTTTCTATTAATCTGTCTGATTATGTATCTATTTGTCTATCTATTGATCATTTATTGTCTATCTATGTAGCATTCAATCTGTCTATCTATCTGTCTATATATCTATCAATTTATCTATTATCATTTGTGTATTTAATTATCTTTCTATATGTTTATATATCTGTCTATCTTTCTATCATGCTATCAATGTATCTATCGATCTATGTATCTATCTATCTATCTATGTATCTATATATCTCTCTGGCTATCATATGTCTATCTATCTATCTATCTATCTATCTATCAATATCTCTAACTATCTATCTGTCAATCTATCTATCTATCTATCTATCAAACTATCTGTATCTCTACATGTCTATCTATTTATATAAATATATGTCAATTTGTCGATCTATTGTCTATTTAAGTGTCTATCTATCTGTCAATCTATTTGTCTGTCTATTTTTCTATCTATCTATCAGCCTATCTATCTATTTATCTGTGTATCTATATGTTTTTCTATCTTTCTATATATCTATCTGTCTATCTATCTATCTAACTATCTATATATCTAGTGATCTATCTATATGTCAATCTATCTATTTATCAATCTATTTTCCAATCTATCTTTCTCTCTATCTATCGATCTATCTAACTATCTTTTTATATGTCTTTCTATCTATCTTTTTATCTATCTCTCTATTTATCAAAATATATGTCTATCAATCAATCTATCTATCTATCTATTTATTTATCTATTTATCTTTCTAGCAATATATTTTTTATCTATCTATATATCTGTATGTCTATCAATCTATATATCTATTTATCTATCTATTTGTCTGTCTATATATTTGTGTATATATATTAGTCTATTTTTCTAACTATCTATCTATTTGTCTATCTATCTATCTATCTCTTTACCTTTTTATCTATCTATCTATAAAGATATTTGAATAACTATAAATCTATTTGTATATCTATCTATATATCTATATTTCTATATGTGTATCTAACTATGTATCTATTTGTCTATCTATCTATCTATCTATCTATCTTTCTAACTATATATCTACCTATTTGTCTAACTAACTATTTATCTAACTTTCAATTTATCTATCTGCCTATCTAGCAACCTACCTATCTTTATGTTTATATAACTATCTATCTATCTATCTAGTTGTCAATCTATCTATCAAACTATCTATCAATCTATCATTAAAACTATTTGTCATTGTATCTATCATTTATTTGTGTATCTATCTATCTATCTATATGTCTGACTGTCTGTCTATCTATCTATCTAACTATCAATATTTCTAGGTATCTGTCTATCTATCTATCTATATGAATATCAATTTTTATATCTATCTGTCTATCTGTCTATCTATCTATCTATCTATCTAAATATCTATCTATCTATGTGTCAATTTATCTATTTATTTATCTGTCAATCTATCTTTCTATCTATCTATCTATCTATTTCTCTATCTATCTATTTATCTAAATATCTATCTTTCTATCTAACTATCAATCTATCTCTATATCTATCTATTTTTCAATGTATATATCTATCTATCTGTGAATCTATCTGTCTATCTATATACCTATCTATTTATGAATATGTATATGTATATTTGTGTCGATCTATATGTCTATCTATCTATCTATTTGTTTATATGTCTATCTATCTTTCTCTCTATCTATATATATATGTTTGTCAATCCTTATGCTTATCTGTCTATCTATTTATTTGTCTATCTCCCTATCTATTTATCTACTTATCTATTTATCTATCTCTCTCTCTCTATATCTGTCTATTTGTATGTCTATCTAACTAACTATCTATCTATCTTTTAATCTATTTGTCTATTTGTCTATCTATGTGTTTGTTCATCTATTAGTATATCTCTCTATTTATCTGTCTCTTTATCTATATGTCTATTTGTATATCTATCTTTTTATTTATCTTTCTATCAATCAATCAATCAATCAATCTCTTTTATTTCTTTCTACAAATATATCTATCTATCTATCTATCGATCTATATTTCAATCTATCTATCATTCTATCAATCAATTTGTCTATCAAACTATCTATTAATCTATCTATCAATCTGTTAATCAATATATATATATATATATATATATATATATCTATTTATCTATCTGTCTATCAATCTATCTGTCTATCTTTCTATCTATATGTGTGTGTGTGTGTGTGTCTATTTGCCTATTTGTCTATCTTACCTTTTTGTCTATTTGTGTATAAATATATATATATATCTATCAATCTATCTCTCTGTCTATCTATATTTCTATCTATTTGTCTATCTATTAGTCTATCTATTAGTCTATCTATCATTCTGTCTATCTATTTCTCTATCTTTCTATCAATCTATCATTTATCTCTCTGTGTATATGTCTGTCTATCTGTCTATCTATCTATCTATTTATCTACCTATCTATCTATTTATATATCAATATTTTTGTTTATCTGTCTTTGTGTGTGTGTGTGTGTTTATATATATATATATATATATATATATATATATATATATATATATATCAATCAATCAATCTGTCTATTTATCTTTCTTTCTTTCAATCAATCTTTCTATCTATGTGTCTGACAATCTGTCGTTCAATCTATCGATTAAAATTTCTATCAATTTCTATTAATATGTTTATCTATATGTATATTTATCTATTTATCTATCTATCTAACTATATGTCTATTTATCTATCTATCTATTAATTTTCTATCGATCTATCTATCTATCTATTTGTCTATTTATGTGTGTATCAATCAATCAATCAATATATCTATCTATCTGATTAGCTGCCTATCTATTCGTATGTCTATTAGACTTTCAATCTGTGTGCCTACCTATTTGTTTCTCTATCTATCTATCTATCAATTAATCTGTCTATCTTTCTGTATAATGTTTGTCTATTTGTCTATCTATATGTCTATCTATATATATGCCTATAAGTCTAACTAGTTATTTATCTATCTATCTATATGTCTATCTTTGTGTATCTTTATCTTTCTATCTATCTATTTGTCTATCTATCTATCTATTCATCTATCTATTTGTCTATCTATCTATCTATCAATATGTCTATCTATCTCTTTATAAATCTGTCTCTCTATCTATACGTCTATCTGTCTATCTATCTATGTGCCAATCAATCTTTCTATCTATGTGCCAATCAATCTTTCTATCTATTTATCTATTTATAATCGATCTCTCTATCTATCAGTTTGTTTATATGTCAATCTATCTATCTATCTATCTATTTATCTATCTATCTATCTATATATCTATCTACCTATATATTTGTCTATCTATTTATTGAACTAATTATCTATCTAAATGTCTATATATCTCTTATCTATATGTCTATCTATATGTATATCTATATTCTATTTATTTGTCAAACTATCTAACTATTTACGTGACTTTCTATTGATCAACTTATCTATCTATCTATTTTCCTATCTGTTTATTTATCTTTTTATCTATTTCTTTTTTGATCTATCTATCTATCTATCTACCTATCTAGATATATATCTATATTTCTATTTGTCTATCTATATAACTATATATCTATCTATCTGTATATCTATTTATCAATCTAATTGTCTATTTATATGTCTATAAATCTATTTATCTATATGTCTATCTATATGTCTATATATTTGTCAAACTATCTAACTATTAATGTGAATTTCTATCTATGTATATATCTTTTTATCTATTTGCCTATCTATTTATTTATCTCTTTATCTATGTCTTTCTATCTATCTATCTATCTATTTATCTATCTGTTTATTTATCTATCTATCTATCTATTTATCTAACTATCTGTCAATCAATTAATCAATAAATAACTCTATCTATATGTCTGTCTAACTATTTTGATATATATCTAATTATCTATCTATTTATTTATATATCTATTTTTCTATATATAAGTATATCTATTTGTCTATCTATATATCTTTCTTTCTTCCAATCTAACTATCAATCAATCTATCTCACTATATATCTATCTATATGTTATCTATTTTCTATTGATTGATCTATCTATCTGTATATCAATATGAATATATCTATCAATCAATTTATTTATCTATTTGTTTAACAATCTATCTATTTATTTGTGTATATAACTATCAATCTGTTATCTATTTATATATTTGTATATCTATCTACCTATTTATATATTTCACTATCTATCTGTCTATCTATCTTTTTATTTATTTATTTATCTATCTATCTATATATCTAACTATCTAACTATCTATTTAACTATTTGTTTATTTATCTATATTTCTATTAATCTATCTATCTATCTATCTATCTACCTGCCTATCTATTTATTTATCTATCATTCTTTGTATAAGCCTATCTATCTATCTTTTTATCTATCTATCAAATTATCTAACTATCTATCTATTTGTGTATCTATCTGTCTATCATCTATCTATATATCCCTCCATCTATCTATTTATCTATCTATCTACCTATCTATCTAACTATATGTGTATCTACATGTGTAACTATTAGTCTATCAAGCTATCTATTAATTTGTCTATTATATTGTCTATCAATCTGTCTATAAATGTATCTATAAGACTATCTATCTATCTTTCTATCTTTGTATATGACTATCTATCTGATTATCAATCTGTTAGTCAATCTATCAAACAATCAATCAATATATCAATCTATTTATCTGTCCTATCAATTTGTCTATCAATCTTTATGTGTGTGTGTGTGTGTGTATATATATATATGTATCTATTTATTTATCTATCTATTTGTTTGTCTTTCAAACTCTCAGTTTATCTATCTATCTATCTATCTATCAGTCTTTTTTTCTGCCTACCAGTCATCATATCTATCTATATATATGTTTCTATATATGTCTATCTAATTGTCTTTCTATTTTATTGTCAATCTTTCTGTTTATCTGTCTAGTTGTCTATCTTTATGTTTATCTGTCTCTCTATTTGTTTTTCTATCTATCTATCTGTCTGTCTGTCTATCAATTTATCTATCAATATGTATATCAATCTATTTATCAAAATATTTATAAATCTAACTATCAATCTATTTTTCATCTTGTCAATCAATATGTCTATCAATCTAATTATCTATCTATCCATTTATTTGTCTATCTCTCTACCTATCTATTTATCTATCTGACACTCTATATATATATATATCTATCTAAATGTCTATCTATCTATATATCTATCAATCTTTCTATCCATCTATCTATCCGTCTATCTATCTATCTATATTTCTGTCTATCAATCAATCTTTCTCTATATATGTCTATCTATCATTATGTCTATCCATTTGTATATCTATGTGTCTATCTATGTATCTATCTATATAACTTTCTATCTATTTATCTAGATATCTAACTTTTGTCTATCTATCTATTTATCTATATTTATATTTATCTATCTATGTATTAATCTGTCTAGTTATCTATCTATCGATCTATCTATAAATGTGTATATTTATTTGTCTATCTATCTATCTAACTATCTTTCTATTTATCTATCTTTCTATTAATCTATCTGTCTATCTCTATGTCTATCCATATATCTATCTATCTGTTTATATATGTGTATCTATCTAACTAACTATCTATATATCTAGAAAGAAAGACTGATATATATATATATATATATATATATATATATATATATATATATATATATATAAAGAATGACAGATAGATAGACAAAGTGATAGATAGATAGACATACAAATAGATAGACAGATACATAGATAGATAGATAGATAAATAGATAGATAGATAGATAAATAGATAGATTGATATATAGATAAACAAATAGACAGATAGATAAACAATTAGAAATAGAGATATATAGATAGATAGTAATATTGTTTGATAATTTGAATGATAGATATATTGATAGACAGATTAATTGGCAGATTGATAAAAATATTGATAGACAGATTGATAAATAAATTGATAGATCGATTGATAGGTAGATTGATAGAAAAATAGATAGACAGATTGATAGACAGATATATTGATAAATAAATGAATAAATAGATAGATATACAGATAGTTAGATAAATATATATATAATTTATTAGAAAAATAGTTAGAAAGATTGATAGATAGAAAGATATATTATTAGATAAATAGTTAGATAGATAGATTGATAGATAAACATATCATAGATAGATAGAAATTTAGATAAATAGATATATAGATAGATAAATTGAAAGAAAAATAGAGAGATAGGTAGACAGACAGACATATAGATAGATAGATAGATAGATAGATATAGATATATATATATATATATATATAAAGACAAAAAGATAGATAGATCTATAGTTAGAATGAAATACAAATAAAAATGCAAATAGATAGATAGATAGTTAGAGAAATAGTTCAAGAGATAAATAGATAGATATATTGACAGATAGAAAGGCAGATATATAGATTGACAGATAGATAGATTGACAGATTGAAAAACTTGTAAATAGATAGATAGATAGAATGATAAATAAATAGATAGATAGATAGATAGAGTAATAGATAGACATACAGAATAATAGATCTTTATATATATATAGAAAAATAGATAGACAGATGTACATATAGACAGATTGATAGATAGAAACTTAGATATACATATAGACATATGGATAGACAAATAGACAGACAGATATATATATATATATATATAAATAGATAGATAGATAGAGAGACAAATAGATAGTTAGATAGACAGATTGATAAACATATCGATAGATATATTAATTGACAGATTGATAAACATATTGAAAGAAATATAGATAGATAGGCATATATGTAGATAGTTTTCTAGAAATATAGATAGACAGATAGATAAACATATAGATAGACATATAGATATATATAATTAGATATATAGAAAGATAGACATATAGATATATGGATAGATAGATAGATAGATAAAAAAACAAATAGATTGAAATATAGTTAGACAAATACATAGACCGAATAATAATTTGATAGATAGATTGATTGATTATTAGAGAGATAGATTTATAAATAGATAGACTGATAGATAGACAAATAGTTGGATGGATAGATAGATAGATGGATAGATAGGTAATTAGATAGACTAATAGATAGATAGATGATAGATATAAAGAAAAATAGATAGATAAACAATTAGATAGATAGATATATCGATAGATTGGTAGACAATTTGATAGATAGATAGACATATAGAAAAATAGATAGTATATAGATAGATTAATAGACATATCATTAGTCAAATTTAATTATATATAAATAGATATATAGAAATATAGATAGATAAACAAATGACATTTAGATTGATAGATAGATTAATAGATAGATTGATAAATAGATTGATAGATAAATTGAAAGATACATTGATAGACATATTGATACACTAATAGATTGTAGTCAGATAGATAGATATTCACAGATATATAGATAATCAGATTGATAGATAGAATATTTGATAAATTGATAAATAGAGAGAGAGATAGATAGATAAATAAATAGATAAATAGATAGTTAGATAGACAAATAGATATATTCTTAGATAGATAGACATATAGATAGAAAAATAGATAGACAGATAGATAAATAGGTAGACAGGTAGATAGATAGATAGACCGGTAGATAGATAGACAGATAGATAGATATATAGATAAATAGATTGAAAAATTGATAGACAGACAGACAGAGAGATATATAGATATATAGATAAAAAGATATATAGTTTGATAGATAGATAGAGAGATAAATAGAAAAATACATAGACTAATAGATACATATATAAATAGATTGATAGACAATTTGATAGACAAATATAAAGATAGATATACAAACTCATAGATTGATAGACTTATACATAAATCTTTAGACAAATAGAGAGATAGAAAGATAAATAGAAAGATGAACAGATTGATAATTAGATTGAAAGAATGAATGATATACAGATTGAGAGATATATTTAAAGATATATTCATATATAGATTGATAGACAGATTGATTTACATATATATAGATAGAACGATAGATAGAAACATAGATAGACAGATATACAGATAGATAGATAGACAGATATATATATATATATATATATATATATATATATATATATATATATATATATATATATATATATATATATATATATAGTCAGATAGATAGATTGATAAATATATAGAATATTATAAAAATATATATATAGATAGATATCTTAATAGAATGATAGATAGTTAGATATACAAGAATATAGATAAATATATATACAGATACATAGACAAAAAGTTAGACATTTAGAAACACAGAAAGATAAATAGATTTATAAACATATGGATAGATAGTTAAATAGATAGATATACAAACAGATCGAAAGATAGATAGACAGATAGATAGATAAGATAAGATAGATAGATAGATAAATATATAGGCAGACAGACATACAGATAGATAGATAAATAGATGCATAGATGGGTAGATAGACAGATAGATTGATAGAAAGATAGATTGATAGACATATACATAGATAGATAGCGATTTGATAGTCAGATAGAGATATAGATAGACAGGTAGACATATAGATAGATAGATTGATTAGTAGACAAATAAATAGATAGATAGAATGATTGAGAGAGAGAGAGAGATAGATAGATAGATTCATATAAAGAAAGATAGACATAAATTTAGATTGATTGATATATAGATTAATTGATAGAATGATAGAGAGAATGAAAGACAAAATCATAAACTAATTGATAAATTGATAGATAGACAAATTGAGAATAAGATAAAAATATAGATTGATAGACAATTAGATAGATACATAGATATACAAAAAAATATATAAATATATAGATAGATAGACAGATAGATAGACAAATAGATAGATGGAAAGATAGACAGATAAATATACAAATATATATATATATATATATATATATATATATATATATATATATATATATATATATATATTAATAGAAAGATAGACAGATAGATAGATAGATAGATAAATATATAGATATATAGACATACAAATAGATAAATAGATAGATAGACAGAATGATAGATAGACAAATAGATAGTTAGATAGATAGATAAACATAAAGATTGATGGATAGATAGACATATGAATGGATAGATAGATAAACAAATATACAAATAGATATACAAATAGATAAATAGATACACAGGTAGAATTTCTGAAAGGTATAGAGAAAGATAGTTTGCTAGATAGAATCATAGATAGAATGATAGATAAAAAATATATAGATAGATAGATATAGAGATAGATAAATAAATTATTAGCCAAATAGAAAGATAGATAGATAGACAGATAAATAGGTATAATGACAAATATTTAGAAATATAGATAGACTAATAAATAGATAGATAGATAGAAGATATATATATATATATTGATTGATTGACACACACACACACACAATCACACACACACACACACACACACACACACATATATATATATATATATATATATATCTATATCTATATTTATATATAGGCAGATAGATAGATAGATAGATGATAGATAGAGAAATAGAAATACAAATAGATAAGCAGATAGATCGATAGATAGATGGAAAAATAAATAGATTAATTTATAGACAAATAAGTAGATAGAAAGATAGATACAAATATTGATAAATAGATTGATAGACATATTGATAAACAAAATATATTTAGATTGATCAATAGATTAATATATTATTAGATAGATAGACAAAAAGATAGAAAAATAGATAGATAGATAGATAGATAGATTGATTGAAATATAGATAGATAGATAGATAGACTAATAAAAAGATAGATAAACAGATAGATTGTTATATAGATAGATTTATAGAAATAAAGATAGATAGAAAAATATATAAATATATAGATAGACATATAGATAGACTAATAGACAAACAAATAGATAGACAAACACATAGATAGATAGATAGATAAATAATAGATAGCCAGAAAGATACACATATGGATATAAATATTGATAGATAGATATTAGATAGGCAGATAGATAAATAGACAGACAGATGGATAAAGAGATAGATTGATAGATAGAAAAATAGATAGATAAATAGATAACAGATAGATAAAAAGATAATTAGATAGATAGATAGATAGATAAATATATACACATACAGACATATAGATTGAAAGACAAATAGATAGACAAATAGATAGAAAAATATATAGATAGATAGATAGATTGTTAGATAGATAGACAGATAGATAGATAGACAAATAGATAGATAGACAAATAGATAGATAGACAAAAAGACAAATAGGTAGATACCAGATAGACAGCTAGAAAAATTGACAGATAGACACATATATAGATAGATTGATAGAAAAAAGATAGTTTTTCATACAGACATACACATAGATAGATAGACATATAGATAGACAAATATATAGATATTCAGATTGAAAGATAGTAAGGTAGGTAGGCAGATAGATAGACACACATAAATACATACATACAAATAGACAGACAGACAAACAAACAAATAGAGAGACAGGCACACATATAGTCAGGTAGATAGATATATAGATAGTTCGATAGATTGATTGATATAAAGATAGGTAGATAGATTAATAAACATATATATAGATAGAATGATACAAAGATAGATAGATTAATAGATAGATAGATAGATATATATTCTTCTAGATAGATAGATAAACAGAGATATAGATAGATATACAGACAGATAGATAACTAGATAGATAGATAGATAACTAAATAAACATATTGATAGATAGAATGATAGATAGGCTGATAGGAATATTGATAGTCAGATTGATAGACAGATTGATGGAGAAATTGGTAGAAAATTGATAGAAATATTCAAAGTAAGATTAATAAACATATTGATTAACAGATATATAAATAGATAGATCGATAGTCACCTTCTTCTGTAAATTTTCGCTCTCAAGTTCTAGAGAGAGTAACTCGATTTCTAGAGAGAGTAACAGCAAAATCAAGGAAGAAGAAGATAATTTCAGGCTTCATATGGAGCATTTAGATTACTTAATGGATAAGAAGTCATTTTCCCAACAATTCAAGAAGACCGTGCAGCACTATTCATCATCTTCGGATATTCACGGGAAAAAAAATGGAGAACCCTCGATAGAGTTCTCCCCGACTGACATAGCTATGCTCTCGGATGCTCAAAAATTCACTGTGGTAGGCAAATTTTCACACGGGCGTCCGCGTGTTGAAGATATTAGAGCCTTTTATGCATCACTGAAGCTCAAGGGACACTCAAAGATAGGTGTTTTGGATGGCAAACATATTCTTCTTCAACTGTCCAGTGAAGAGGACTTCCATAGTGTTTGGTTGAAAGGAACATGGTACATTATGGGCTACCCCATGCGCACATTCAGATGGACGCCTGCCTTCTCCACCAAACAAGAGTCGCCATTAGCACCGGTTTGGTTTCTTCTCCCTATGCTTCCCATACACTTCTTCGACAAATTCTCACTATATCATATAGCGCATGCAATGGGCACCCCTCTGCTTCTCGATGGTGCCACTGTCACCTTGTCTCGGCCGAGCGTTGCTCGAGTTTGCATAGAGGTCAACTTGCTGTAGCATATTCCTCATAGAATATAGATTGGCAACAAAGACGGGGATGGATTCTGGCAAGAAATAATTCCAGAAAAGCTTCCCCAATATTGCTCCCATTGTTACAAACTTGGCCATAGTCCTGAACTCTGCCTTGTTAAAAATAAACAGAAAGGAACCAGGCAGTGGCCTGGTTCAGGAACATTTGAAGGGAAGGGGATGGAGTATAGAATCAAGCCTCCTAACCAGACAGAACATGAACTTAATGAAACTAGAATTGGTTTAGAGATTGTGGAATATGTGCCTCCTAAGGAAGGTGAAAAGGATGAGGTAGCTAGAGAAGAAAACATAAAAACACATGAATTAATTCAAAAAATCGCAGAAATTAATAATAGATTTCGCAAAGGAAGATCTGAAAAATAAAGAGAGAATATAAGGAAATGGTCAGTAGAAATTTCTAATAGCTCGAAAGAAGAGCTAGAAGTTAGGAGTGTTATTAACCTAGAAAAAAAAGAGAAAGAAACTAAGCTAAATGAAAACATAAAGGATGACATAGATATTGGTAGATTCAACAGCAAATTGGGGGATAGAGAATGGGCCATGGAGGAAATAAAAATCATGGCCATTCAGCTAGGAAAGCTATGGAGAGATGAGAAAATAGAAGAGTCAAGTTCAATTAAAAAACCTAGAAACATAAAAAAATATTTAAATAAAAGTTATGATTCAAAGTACACCACTAGGGCTAGGGCTAAATCTTGCCATAATGTTTAGAATACTCTACTGGAATGCGAGGGGTATTGCAAACCCTTCAACAATAAAAAGACTTAAAAAATTGGTCCAAATACATAAAATGCCACTTATAATTCTTGCGGAGCCTATAGTAAGTAATGAACAACTAGATCACTATAAAAATATATTAGGCTTTCATAAGGTAGTTTCTAATAATAACAATAAAATCTGGCTATTTTGGAAAAATTCTATTAACATAAACATCTTGGAAGTCACAGACCAAATTATCAATTTTAGTTTGGATAAAGCCCGTGAGGAGGTAATTTCAGTGGTTTATGCTAAATACACTATAGAAGGCAGGAAAGAACTGTGGAAAGATATGATAAAAATAGCTAATATAAACAAACTCTGGATTATAGGAGGTGACTTTAATATAATAAGAAAAGCTTGTGATAAAATAGGGGGTAACCCTCCCAACAAAAAAGCTACCTCTCACTTCAACGCGACCATATCAGAAGCTAGATTGATGGAAGCTAACTACTTAGGGTCTAATTATACATGGTGCAACAACTGGAAAAATAAAGCCACCATATGGGCACGATTAGATAGAGTTTTATATAATGTAAAATGGTTGGAAGCTTTCGGGACCACGGTAGTGAAACACTTAAATAGATCCTGCTCGGATCAAAATCCACTTTTAATATTAGTAGAAAAGTCTAAAACCATAAAAAACACATTCAAATTCCAAAATGCATGGTGCTTAGATCACACATTCTTCAACACGGTTACAAACTCATGGTCACAGGCAGCTTCAGGTAACCCTGGTCAAATCTGGAATACAAAATTATATAGATTGAAAAATCACTTAAGAACTTGGAATAGAGATATCTTTGGTAATATTAACAAAAATATTATAGATGCAGAACAGAAAGTTGAAAAGATGGAGTTAGAATTCGACACACTTAATAACAAAGATAGTAGAAAAGAATTAAACAAAGCACAAGCTGAATTAAAGCTAAAACTCCTCATGGAAGAAGTATTTTGGAAACAAAAAGCTAAATTAAAATGGCTAAAAGAAGGAGACAAAAACACAAAGTTCTTCCAGAAAACAGCTAATCTTAAGATTCAAAAACAGAGAATAAAAGGCTTAAAAAACAACTTAAATAAATGGATAGATAGTGATCTTGATATTAAAAATCACTTCGACAATCATTTCGATAAGTTTATTTAAAGGTGATACACCACTAAGTGGAGATTACCTTCTAAATAATATTCAACAAAAAATCACAAGTGAAGAAAATGACTTTCTCACAAAGCTCCCGGATGAAAACGAATTGAAGACTGTGGTTTTCTGTTTGGGGTCAAACAGTGCTCCGGGTCCAGATGGGTGGAATAACGAATTTTACCAAAATTGCTGGATGATCATAAAAAATGAGCTTTTAAATGTTATATCTTGGATTTTCTGTGGTGCAGATATAGGTAAGAAATGGAGTTCCACGTATATGGTCCTCATACCTAAAATGGCCAACCCTCAAAAGGCTGAGGATTTTAGACCCATAAGTTTGTGCAACTCCATATATAAGATCCTCGCTAAGATACTCCAAAGTAGATTAGCAGGAGTCCTGCCAAAAATCATTTCCAAAGAACAATCAGGTTTTATAAAAAACAGGCTAATAATGGAAAACATCTGTCTAGCAAAAGAAATGATCAAAGAATTAGGCACTAAATCTAGAGGGCACAATGTTTTATTAAAATTAGATTTATCTAAAGCCTTCGATAGAATAGAATGGAGCATATTATGCTTCATTAAGAGAAAGATGGGCTTCTCAAAAACCTGGATAGACTTGATATATAGATGCATATCAAGTCCAAGTATTAGAATTCTTGTAAACGAAGAATTAGGAAAAGTCATCAAGCCGATTAGAGGGCTAACACAGGGTGACCCCCTCTCTCCCTCTCTATTTAATATTTACATAGAATTATTAATTGTTAACATCAAATCTAAAATGCTCAATAGTGAAATTGGTAATTATAGCCAGCCGCAAAACACCCCTCTTGTGGGCTATCTGGCATATGCGGATGACGTGATCATTTTCACGAATGGCAGTGCTAGATCCCTCTATAATCTGATGGCCTTGTTAAAAATATTAGAAGATGAAACAGGGCAAAAAATAAATAACAAAAAGTGCCAATTCATGATTGCAAAAAATGCCCCCCAAGCTTATCTTATAAAATTAATAGTATAACAGGTTTTACCCAGAAAAAAGGAGCAATGCAATATCTTGGTTGTCCACTTTATGAAGGTAAACTAAAATCATAATTTTTAGAATTTTTAATTGATAAAATCAAAAATAAAATTGCAAGTTGGAAAACAGACACACTAAACATGAGTGGTAGGATCACTCTAATTACTCATGTACTACAAAGTGTAGTAATGCATAATTTAATGATCACTAATCTTCCTGTGGTAGATAAAAAAAGAATTGAAAAAGAATTTGCTCAATTTTTGTGGGGATCCAAAAATGGAAGAAGAAAGCTTCACTGGAAAAAATGGAAAGACCTCTGCTACCCTAAACACGAAGCAGGTCTGGGTTTTGATGATTTAAATGATCTTGCCAAAGCCTGGGCGTGCAAAAGGTGGTGGAGGCTCAAAGAAAATAATAGTTTATGGGCTGAATTTATGATTGCTAAATATTATATAGAGGGAGACACAAATAGAGAAAGAAAAAAGAAAAAAGCTTCGCAAGTTTGGCTCCAAATGCTTAATCAAAGAGAAATAGTTGGCATTTTCTCTAAACCCTCCAAAAAGGGATTGAAATGGATTTTGAGTGCAGATGGGACCTTTTCACTCAAAACAATTAAAGAAAAAATCAGATGTAAGAGGGTTGAACAACCTCTCTTCAGTTGGGTATGGAATAATGATAATAGCCAAAAAATCAAGTTAAACACTTGGAAAGTGCTCTCAAATATCATTCCTCTGGATGAAAACATAAAAATGAAGGGCATAAAAATGCCCTCTAGATGTGATTGCTGCCGACAAGCAGTTGAATCGGTTGATCATCTGTTTTCTCAAGGTAATATAGCGTTAGAAATATGGAAAAGATTAGAATCGGAAATGGGCTTCAAGCATAAATCCACCCCTCTTAGAATTAGAATCCTCAAATGGAGTTCAGCCCATACTCATCATAGAACACTATCCTGGCTCAAAAATAACATCCCCCATATTGCTATCTGGTGTATATGGAAGGCTAGGAATAGTAGCAGATTTGAAGGACGTAATATGGTAGTGGAAGATATTTGGAATGCCATTAAGAAAGAAATAAAATTCACTTCGGAAGCTAGCCCGATTTTAACTCATAATTCACATTTAGATATTGACTCCATTAAATTCTGGAACCTCTCGGTTTCAAAACCCCCCTCACAAAAAATTATAGGAATCAAGTGGGAAAAACCAGCAAATGGTAGATTAACTCTGAATACTGACGGTAGTTTTGATAGAAATATAGGCTTAGCAGGTGGTGGAGGTGTGGTAAGAGACCACAATGGTAACCTTATCCTTGCTTATTTAGGATCCATTAAAGCCTCCTCTACAATCCATGCAGAAATTTTAGCTTTAAGGGAAGGATTACGGATGTGTAAATTGAATAATATTTTAAATTTAGATATTCAGATTGACTCTAAAATTTTGGTCGATCTAGTGAATAAAAGAAACAACATGTGGAAATTCGAAGAAGAGCTAGAGGAAATTAGTAGTTTAATATAACTCTTGAATGCTTCAATCAAACACATATACAGAGAAGTGAATACACTAGCTGATAATCTAGCAAAAGAAGGTAAATATAAACAATTTCACAAATATGATGCAGCGTCTTTTCCAGATAAATTCAAAGGCTTTATAAAAATGGATAAAAAAGAATATCCATATATTAGAACAGTTTCAAATCACCTGGATATCTCTTCCTAACATTTGGTAATGCATGAAAGTATACTACTTAGTTGGGACATGGGCGCGGGTGTTGGGTTATTATTGCTGGAATTGTTTTTTTAAGTTCAGGTAAAGGCATGAAAGGCTGAAATTCTTCCTGGTCCTGAAGGAAGATTGTATAAGGATAGGCCTATACCTTCACACTAATTGACAACCCAGTAGGGTAAGATAGAGAATACATTTTAATTTTACTGCATATCCTCACTCAAGACAGGTATGGTATCATAGAGAGGTTTGTCATCCTGTTGTATTGTGGTTTAGATGTGCTAATTTTCAGGTGCATCTACCGGTTCAAATGGCTCCTTAGTTTCTCCTTGTGGTAAGGTTAATTATGCCTCGGCTATGCCCATCTATATGAATTTTCTATAGACATAAAGACAACTACCAATGGGCCAATTTAAGGCCTATAAAGAAGGATTTGTGCTGACTTGAACAGCGTTATTTATATCTTCATTTGCCTGTAAAAATCAGTCTTCAATAGTTGTTCTGAGTCAAGCAGACAAGGGTCTATCCTTGTTGTATTGTGGTTTAGATGTGCTAATTTTCAGGTACATCTACCAGCTCAAATGGCTCCTTAGTTTCTCCTTGTGGTAAGGTTAACTATGCCTCGGCTATGCCCATCCACATGAATTTTCTGCATATATAAAGACAACTACCAATGGGCCAATTTAAGGCCTATAAAGAAGGATTTGTGCTGACTTGAACTGCTTTATTTCTATCTTCATTTGCCTGTAAAAATCAGTTTTCAATAGTTGTTCTGAGTCAAGCAAACAAGTGTCTATCCCTGTTGTATTGTGGTTTAGATGTGCTAATTTCAGGTACAACTACTGGCTCAAATGGCTCCTTAGTTTCTCCTTGTGGTAAGGTTAACTATGCCTCGGTTATGCCCATCCATATGAATTTTCTGTAGATATAAAGTCAACTTCCAAGGGGCCAATTTAAGGCCTATAAAGAAGGATTTGTGATGACTTGAACTGTTTTATTTCTATCTTCATTTGCTTGTAAAAATCAGTCTTCAATAGTTGTTCTGAGTCAAGCAAACAAGTGTCTATCCCTGTTGTATTGTGGTTTAGATGTGCTAATTTCAGGTACATCTACCGGCTCAAATGGCTCCTTAGTTTCTCCTTGTGGTAAGGTTAACTATGCCTCGGTTATGCCAATCCATATAAATTTTCTGCAGATATAAAGTCAACTTCCAATGGGCCAATTTAAGGCCTATAAAGAAGGATTTGTGCTGACTTGAACTGCTTTATTTCTATCTTCATTTGCCTGTAAAAATCAGTCTTCAATAGTTATTCTGAGTCAAGCAAACAAGTGTCTATCCCTGTTTATATTTCAAGCTTTTAGTTCTGAATAAGCGCCAAAGGATCCCACTCCATGGAAGGAAGCTACTAAAAGAACGTAAAGACATGAAATGCTAAAACTCTTCCTGGTCATGAAGGAAGATTGTGTAAAGATAGGCCAATACCTGCACACTAATTGACAGCCTAGTAGGCGCCAAAGGAACCCACTCCAAGTAAGGCTCGAAGAAAAGGTAAAGCTAAAAGAGCTGGAGGATTTAATAAACTTATCTCAGGGGATGAGGAAAAGCTAAAACGTCTGAGGATCAAGTGTCAAGCTTCTAGTACGGAACCTCACATATGCCCAAATTACAGCAGTTTCAATTCTATAGCTTTTAGATCATTTTAAATTGTTACTTGTTCTTTGTTTTTTGTTTTGTTTTGAAATGGATGTAAAAGGGATAAGGGTAGATGTAGGTTGTAAAAATGGTATTCCTCCGCCAAAAGAGAGGGTCTAATAATAATAAATCAAAATTTAAAAAAAAAAGATAGATCGATAGTCAAATTGATAAATAGATAGATAGATATAAAGATAGATAGACAAATAAATATTCAAATTAATAGATATATATAAATATATAGATAGATAGATAAAAAGAAAGACAAACAAATAGATAGAAAGATAGGCCGATACATAGAAAGATTGATAGATAGATAGAAAGATACATAGACTGGCAAATAGAGATATATATATATATATATATATATATATATATATATAGATACACAGATTAATATAAAGATATATAGACAGTTAGATTGACTGATAGAAATAAAGATAGATAGACATATAGATAGACAAATAGATAGATATATTAATAGATAGATAGAAAGATAGATAGAAAAATAGATAGACAGAAAGATAGACATATGATTAGACATATATAGAATAAGATACATAAATAGATTTATAGATTGATAGTCATATAGATAGATATATAGATATACAAATAGACATATAAAAAGATAGAATGTTAGATATATAGATAGATAGACATTTTAATTGATAGATTCTTAGACAAAAAATAAGATTTATAGATATATAGATAAATAGATAGATTGAAAGATAGATTGATAGAAATATTATTAGACTGATATATATATATATATATATATATATATATATATATATAGATAGTTAGATAGACAAAAAGATAGAAAAATAGATACATAGATAGATAGATATATAAGTTAGATAGATATATAGAAAAATATATAAAAAATAGAAAGATATTTAGATAGATATATAGATCTACAGATTGATAGATAAGTTCATTGATATAGATAGATAATTAGATTGATAGATTGATAGATATATAGTTTGATAGATTGATATATAGATTATAGACACATTGACAGTGAGATAGATAGACATTTTGAACGACAAATAGATAGTCATATTGATATATATTGATAGATTGATTGATAGACAGATTAATTGAGAGATAGATAGACAAATTGATAAATAAATCAATATACAGATAGATTGATTGATTGATAAATAGATAGATAAATAAATTGATAGGCATATAGATAGATAAATATATATAATGATAGATAGATAGATAGATAAATAGGTAGACAGTTTGATACACAAATTGATAGATAGATTTATAGATAGATTGATTCAAAGAGAGATAAACACATCGATAGACAAATAGATTGACATATATATAAATAAATTGATAGATAGGTAGACATATAGATAGATCAATAGATAGATAGATTATACAGATAGATAGATAGGTAGATAGACAATTAGATTGATTGATTGATTGATTGATTGATTGATATATAAATAGATAGATAGATCGAAAAACAGACAGATAGATATAAATAAATACAGATAGATTGATAGAAAGATAGATAGGTTGATAATTAGACATTTTAATTGATTGATAGATAGTCCAATTTATAGACAAATGGATATATATATATATATATAATAGCTAGATAGATTGATATATAGAAAGATAGATTGATAGACAAATTTAAAGAAAGATTGATAGACACATATAAATAGATTTATAGATTTATTGATAAACAGATAGATATGCAGATAGATAGACAAATATATATACTAATAGTTAGATAAATAGATATATAGATATATAGATAGACAAATAGATAGAAAAACATATAGATATATAGATAGATAGAGAGTAGAAAATAGATTAACATATAGATACATAAATAGATAGATAGACAGATTGATTGATAGAATGATAGCGAAATTGATAAAAAAATTGATAGACAAATTGATAGATAGATTGATAAATAGATTAATAGATAGTTTGATAGACTATTTGATATATATATAGATAGGTAGATAGATAGGTAGATAGATAGATAGATAGACTAATAGATATATAGACAGATATATAGATATAGATAGATTGATAGATAGATTGATAGATAGGTAGATATATAGAAAGATTGACAAATAGATATAGAAATTGATAGCCATATAGATAAATACATATATAGATAAAAAGATATACAGATTGATAGATATATATAAATATATACACACACAATTAGATAGATGGATAGATAGACAGATAGAATGACAGATAGACAGAGAGACAGATATATATATATATATATATATATATATATATATATATATATATATATATATATATATATATATATATATAGAAGGATAGATAAAAAGATAGATAGATAGGACAAATACATAGAAAGATTGGTAGATAGATAGATATATAGATTTATAGTCAAATAGATACAGAGATAGATTGATAGATAGACAGAAAGACAACTGAAAAGATAAAATGATAGAGAGATAAATAGATCAATAGAAAGTTTGATGAAAGATTCATAGATAGAAAGAAAGATAGATAGATATATAGACATATTGATAGATATAAAGATAGATTGATTGATATACACATTGATAAATAGATTATTAGATAGATAGTTTAATAAGTTGATATACTTATAGATAGACAAATTGATAGTTAGATAGAAGATATATTGATAGATTGATAGATTGACAAAAAGATAGACAGATAGATAGACTGACATATTGACAGTTAGAAAGATATATAGATAGATAGATAGATAGATATATATATATATATATATATATATATATATATATATATAGAAAAATTGATAGATAGATTTGTAGATAGATATATAGATAGAAATATATAGAGATAGATAGATAGATAGTTTGATTGATTGATAGACCTATAGATAGACATATTCATAGATAGATTTATAGACACATTGATACAAAGATAGATAAAAGATTTATAGACAAATAAATTGACATATTGATAGATAGATTCATAGTTAAATTGATAAATAGATTGATAGATTGTTGACAAACTGATAGACAAATAGATCAATAAATTTATAAAGAGATAGTTAGAATATATAGATAGGTGGATAGATAGAGAGACACATAGATAGACAAATAGAGAGACAGATTTATAGACAAATTGATAGATTGATTGATAGAACAATAGATAGATAGATAGATATATAGATAGTTAGACAGATAGACAGATAGATCGACATATAGATAGACAAATTGATAGTCAATTATATAGACATGCAAATAGATAGATAGGTAAATATATATATATATATATATATATATAGACAAATTGATATGCTGATAGATAGATAGATAGATACATATATAGACAGATAGAGAGACAGATTGTTAGACAAATTATAAGATAGATTAATAGATAGATTGATAAATAGATCGATAGATAGAATGATATATAGATAGATAGATATATATATAAAAATAGAAAGACAAATAGATTGACATATATATAGACAGATAGATTGATAGATAGATAGACAGATATACAAATAGATAGATAAATAGGTAGATAATTAGATAATTAGTTAGATAATTAGATAGATAGATAGATATATAGACACATAAATAGATAAATATATATAAAATATATAGACAAATAGATAAATAAATAGAAAGATAGAAAAATAGACAAACAAATTATTTGATTAATAGATTGAAAGACATATAGATATATGGATAAATATATAGATTTATAGATAGATTGATAGATAGATAGACAGAAAGATAGATAGATAGATAAACAAATAGATAGACAAATTGAAAGAAAGAAAGATAGATATACAAATAGATAAATAGATCGATACAAAGATTCATATACAGATAGATATATGGATAGATATACAAATTGATAGACAAATTGATAGATTGATTGATACATAGATTAATAACTAGATTGATAGTCAGATAGATTGATTAATTGACAGTTAGATAAAAAATTGAAAGATTGAACAGATAGACATAAATATAGATCATTTAGATAGATAGGTTGATAGACAATTTAATGGATGGATTAATAGAGAGATAAATATATTGATTGATAGACATATAGAGAGATAGATAGTTAGATAGATTGATAGATAGATAAATAAATAGACATATAGATTGACAGATAGATAGATAAATATATAGACACATAGATAGTTAGCTAGATAGATAGATACTTAAATATATTTAAAAATAACTATATAGATAGATAGGAAGACAGATAGACAGAAAGATAGATAGATACAAGATAAATAAACTAATTGATTGAAAGATACATAGGCAGACAGATATATATAGACAGATAAATAGATATATAGCTAAATTTATAGATCAAATAGATATATTGATAGATAGATTTATAGATAGATTAATAGATAGATAGATAGATAAATATAGATAGACAGATTGATAAATAAATTGATAGATTTATTGATAGATTGATTGAAGGATCGATTTATATAAAATTGATAGATAGTTTTATAGATATATTCATAGATTGAAAGAAAATTAAAAGACAGATATATAGACAAATAGATAGACGTATAAATAGAGTGATAGATAGAAAAATAGTTGGAGAGATAAAAATACAAATAGATTTATAGATAGATTAACAGATAGATAGACAAAAAGTTAGATAGATAGATAGATAGACAAATAGATAGCAGATAGTGAAAAGATTGATACATAGATACATAGATAGATCGATAGATAGAAAGATAGATAGTTGGATTTAATGACTGATAAATAGAATGATAGATAGAGATTTAGAAATATTTATATATAGATAGAAAGATAGATATACAGATAGACAGATTAATATTTATATTGATAGATATAGATATATATATATATACATTCGGATAGATAGAAAGATATATAGACAGATTAACAGATAGATAGATACATAGATATATAGGTGGATAGATAGATAGGCAAATAGATTTACAAATAGATAGATATATAGATAGATAGACAGATAGATATATAGATAAATAAATTAATCGACAAATTGAATGATTGATTGATAGACAGATTGATAGATAGATTGATAGACAAATTGATACACAATTAAATAGATAGATAGATTAAGAGATTCAAAGTTAATAGATAGATTGATAGACATATAGATAGACAGATAGATAGGTAGGTAGATAGACAGATAGATAGACAGATAGATAGACAGATAGATAAACAGATAGATAATCAGATAGATAATCAGATAGATAATTAGATAGATAGACTGATAAAAAGAAAAAAAGATAGATAGATAGATAGATAAGTTAATTAACTGATTGATTGATAAATAGACAGACAGACTTATAAATAGATAGATAAATAGACATATAGATAAATAGATACATAAATAAATAGACATATAGTCAAATTTAAATAAAGATATATAGATAAACATATAGATATACAGATTGGTACATAGATTCAAAGTCATATAGATAGATAGATAGATATACAAATAGATAGACAAATAGATAGACAAATTGATACATGGATTGTTAACAAGATTGATAGACTGATAGATAGATAAATAGCAAGATAGATTAATAGATAGATAAATAGATAAAATTATAGATATATTGATAGAATGATAGATTGATTAATTGACAGATACATAAACAAATTGATAGATAGAATAGACATACATAAATATAGACCATTTAGATAGATAGGTAGATAGTCAAATTGATGGATAGATCGATAGATAGATAGATAGATTGATAGATAGAGAGAGAGATAGATAGATAGATAAATAAATAAATAGATAGACAATTAGATTGATTGATTGATAGACAAATAGATAGACAACTATATAAATACATAGATAGAAATATAGATTGTAATATAGATAGATAGATTGATACAGAGATATATATACAAATAGATATACAGATAGATAAACTAATAGATAAAAAGATAGATAGATGGATAGATAGATTGATAGATAGACAGATATATAGACAAATAGATTAAAAATAGATAGACAAATAGATATACAAATGATTAGATAGATAAATAGATAAATAGATAGACATACAGATAGACAGATAGATCAATAGATAAATAGATAATGAATAAATAAACTAATAAATTAAAAGATACATAGATAGTCACATAGATATATAGATAGATAGACAAATAATTATATAGAAAGATAGATTGATAAATAGATTTATAGATAGATTAATAGACAGATAGATAGATAGATATAGTTAGACAGATTAATATATAGATTGATAGATTTATTGATAGATTCATTGAAGGATAAATTTATATACATATTGATAGTTAGATTTATAGATAGATTGATAGATAGATTTATTGATAGATTGAGAGATAAATACATAGACAGATTTATAGACAATTAGATAGACATATAAATAGAGTGATAGATAGATAGATGGATAAATATACAAATAGATATATAGATAGATAAATAGATAGATAAACAGATAGATAAACAAAAAGATTGATAGATAGATAGGTAGATAGACAGATAGTTGAAAGATAGATACATAGATAAATAGATAGATGGATAGATAGAAATATAGATGGATAGATAGATAGATAGTTAGATAGACAGATTGAATGATAGATAAATAGACTGATAGATAGACATATAAATATATAGATAGAAAGATTGATATATAAATAGACAGATTGATAGAAAGATCAATAGATAGATAGATAGATATATATATATATATATATATATATACACACACACACACACATACAGATAAATAGAAAGATAGATAGACCAATAGACAGATAGACAGATAGACAAACAGATAGATAGATAGTTAGATAGATATGAAAATAGATAGACAAATAGATTGATATTTTGATAGATAAATATATAAATAGATGGATATGCAAATAGATAAATAGATTGATAGATAAATTAATAGACATATTAATATATAGATTGATTGATTGATTGATAAATATATAAATAGACATATTGATAAACAAATATATCAATCTATCTATTTATATTTAAATAGATAGTTAAATAGACTTATTGATAAATATATAAATAGATCGATTGATAAATAGATTGATAGATAGATTGATAGATTCATTGATTGATAGATTGCTAGATAGATTGAGAGATTAATTTAATGATAGATTGATAGAATGATTGATAGACAAATTAATAGATCGATAGATAGGTAGAAAGATATACAGATAGACAAATAGGTTGATCGACAAATTGATAGATAGATTAATTGACAAATTCATAGATAGATTTATTGATATATTGATAGAAAGATAGATAGAAAGAAAGGTAGATAGATAGGTAGATAGATAGATAAAGATGTAGATTGATAGTTAGATAGACAAAAAGATAGGTAGATAGATGGATAAATAAATAGTTAGATAGGTAGATAGATAGGCAGATAGATAGATAGATAGATATACAAATAGATATATAGATAGATAGAGAGAAAAATAGAACTACCAACAGATAGATAGATAAATATATAGAAAAATAGATAAACAGATTGATAGATAAATAGATAAAAGATAGATAGACTAATTGATAGATAGATAAATTGATTAATTGATAGACAGATTAATAGATGGATGGATAGATACAAAAAGGATAGATAGACATATTGATACAAATATACAAATATAGATTGATTGAAAGATACATAGACAGACAGATAGATAGATCACTACAATAAATTGTCTATTTAGCTATGAAAATTAAGCTAGATAAATATTCACTAGCTAATATTTATATGATTAGCTAGGGAATAGACAAAGATGTTTGATTTTATATTGAATTTCAAATTTTCGATGGATTTGTGATGGATAAGAGATAAAAATTTTCGATTTAAAAATATCTCGAGCAATATTATTATAGATTTTATCGCAAAGAATTGCGACAATTTAGCAATGACTTAAGATATGGATTTTTCATAGCTAATTAGCTCGATAAAAAACCACTCGCTAAATAATTTCTAGAAATTTTATTACGATTATATATTAATTGCAAGCCATTTGTCATTAAATAATAATTTTCATAAAATATTTGCATTTTGTTAGCAATCTTTCCCTAGCTATTTTGGATGGGGATTATTTCGGTCAGTAATCTATACTTATATTTGTTTTATATTATTTGTTTTAATATTCGATGTAATTTTTGTATATTAAAGGTTTTTCATGGGTTATGAATTAGAGATTCTTGAAAATAGGATTATAAAATAGGATATTATAAAATAGAGATTTTTGTATATTAATTGCAAGACACCTTTTACTCATATAATTATAAAAATAGGATATTATAAATAAATTATTTCAAAAATATATAAATACAAATACAAATTTATATTAATAAAGACTAAAATACTTATTTTTATGATTATAAAATTTTTAAAAATATACAAATTATTTTTTGAATTAATTAATAAAATTTTTAAATATTTGTATTAATACATACATTAAATAATTAATTCTATATTATAAACATTTTTAAAAATATTTGAAATAATATATTAACATACACAAACATATGTATTAATAAAAACCTAAAATCATTATTTGTATGATTATAAAAATTGTTTTTTCAAAAAATCCGAATTAACAAATAAACAAGTAAATATTTATATTAATAAAACTTTAAAAAAAATTAATGATTATATAAAATTTTTTAAAAATTATTATTAAAAGATTTAAAATATTTGAATTATTAAAAAAAATTATATTTTACTTTAAAATTTAAAATAAAATAAATTGATATTTATGGATAAATAAATTGATGTTTTAATTACATCCAAAAACTTTTGATGAGTTATAATAAAAACTTTTCAAAAGTAGCTATTAAAAGAATACTTAGGTGTTTTTTTAGGGGTTAAAAAAGTTTTTTAAAATATTTCAAATGATATTTTTTTGTTGTAAACACACTTAAAATTATTTTTAGCCTTATTAACACATTTGAAAATTACTATGACCCTAAGTTGATTTAAAACAAATTTTATTTTTGCCTACACTAAAATTTATAAAAATTAAATTATTGAGTAAATAATTATAGTAAAATAAAAATAAAATAAAAATAAAATAAAAATAAAATAAAAATAAAATAAAAATAAAATAAAAATAAAATAAAAATAAATTAAAAATAAATTAAAAATAAAATAAAAAATATTATTAAATTAAAATTAAAATTAAAATTTGTATTCTTAAAATAATAAATAAATAAAATATTAATATTATAAAATTAAAATATATTAATCATAATCGATAACCTAATAGATTTCCTATGTAATACTTGTGTATCGTCGAGTTTATAAGAATCTTAATGCTTTTAAAGTTTATAATCGGTTTGTGTATTGTTTATTGAGTCTATTCAATTGATGGCATCATCTTGTTTAGCTAGGTTTGATTTTTTGAATTCTTCCGATAATAGGGCACATTGATCAAATATTCAGTGTCACTCAAAGGCAAATGTGCAGTTGAAGAAATCATCTCTTATATGCGACATAGATTATAGTTAGAATTTGTTTAGTGGCATTTTTCTATTTTGTGACTGTTGCTCAATTTCCATATCAGCATTATCTCGGCAAGAAAGATATTAACTTTCATGAGTTGGCAATTGTGAATACACTCTCTAAAAAGCATTACAAGTACCGGCCATAAGTGACAGAAGATTATATTTTCAAATCCCTTGTGCATTTGCGAATCTACTCTTTATTATTATTAAAATGTTTGGATTGTTTTACACTTGCATTAAACATGTAGTAGGTTGGTATTTTCACATAGTTATACATGTACATCCATCCATATAAGCTTGGTTAAAGAACACAGAAAGTAGAGAAGAAATGCACAATAGATTAATGTGGGCTAGTGTGATTTTTATATTTGATTGTATTGTATGACTATATTTTTGCTTGATTATATTAGAAATGTGTTTTGATGAGAGTGGTGTGATTGAATTATAACATAACAGGCTTGGATTCATATCTTACGAAGGTGATCCGACCATGAATTCGAAATGTGGTCAAAGTCTTCTGCACTTCCCATTTTCGCAATGTCATCACTACTTTGAAATTGACAGACAAGAAATACAAATTGAGCAAAGCAAATGTATGCAAAGTATTAGGATTAGAACGATGAGGCTTGATGCACTATGAAGAAAAGACTCACTTCTAAATCAATGGAAAGCTCAAGTTTCACTACTGTGTCATCTCAAACTTTGCTGAATTCATAGTAATCCACTTTGGATGTCCTGTTAAAGTGAACTCGGCCACACATCTATACAAAATATGTCAGCTAAGCATTAAGGTAGCCAAAGTTTTGACCCACCCAAACCACAACATGACTAATCCATATTTTTAAGATACTCAAAAGGATCATACATGGAAGAAAAGATTACTCTTTCGAATGTGCAGGAGACGAAAGAATAACCACCATAGCCATTGAGTTCTGTTGTGATTGATGGGGCCCAACAATTACATTAGGAGTACCACAGTGAAACCAAATATATCTTCATTCTATTCTATTCTTCTTGGTGGATGATCATTGAAGGGATCTCTATTTAAAGGATGGAAACCTAAATCAGATCTTCAATCATTGGTAGATGTGTACCTGAATAAGGAGATAAAGCTAAATGTGTTGATCACACATAATCTGTCAGTGGATAAGATTAATGAAGCTTTTGCTCGCATGAGAAAATGTTGTTCATGTTGTAGATGCTACGAGAAGACATGATCAAAATAAAAGTAATAATCCTAGTTCATATATATTACTTTTTTTTCTAACTCCTTGAAAGCTTGTGAAGTAGGCTGACCAGATCGACAATGGATTTCCATGTGGGGTAGTCAAGGTTGTTAATTTGTTACTTTATTTTGTTAAATATAGATGTCAGGCTTCCTCTTGTATTGTCAATGACAGATGGAACAAAATAGATATTCTAGAATTAAGTGTGGTTGGTGATACCAAAGAGAGTAAAAGTGTGACACATGTTTTTGTTGACACAAAAACTTCTATCCATTGGTCTTTTGGTTTTAACACTGAAGAAATAGAAGATTTCTTCATGGAGGAATGTAGGTAATTATGATTTTGTCTTGCTTCCAAATATTACTTGGGAAGTTAAAGATTTGGTAAATTTGTGAGATAGTGTCTTAAGTATAATTATTTGCCAATTTGAATGTAATCTATAAAACATGAATATACATATATACATATACATGTTTAAAAAAACATAACAGGCACAATGAGATTTTTTTACTCAGTGTGATGGCACTGTTCATCTCTCTTGCCTAATTTTGCTGTACATTCTAGTAGGAAGCCCATACTGTTAGTTGTAGGACAATAGCTAATGCAGACAAGTAACTGCTACAGAAGAAGAAGTTGCATTTTTTTTAAAGGATGAGAAGATGATTCCTTCTGAGCATTGCTTCATTGGATATCTTAATGGTTTGAATATGATGGACTCTTATGGAGCTCAAATGCTTTTCTAAATATGTAAGTATGATAAATCTTGGCACCACTATTTCATCGATCTCGGCTTTGACAAGAGGAGAGATAACTGAATTTGGTGGGGGACCCACCTTGATTCTCATATTCCTGAATGGTATCTATATTGACTAAAGAGTCTAGGTAGTTTTGATATACCACTTTATCTCTACTCAATGGAGTGTCTAATCTAAGAATCATCCTAGGTGGGCGAAGAACTCAACCTCGTTCATGTCACATGGTGCATATTTTTTATTCTATTTTGCTCGAAGTAGTATCTCTAATTAATGAATTATCATTTTTGTTATTTCTTGTTCTTGTCAAGTTGAAGGCTTAGAGGAACGACTAGATTATAAATGATGGGATTTCATTAAAAATTGAAAATGCCAAGAGTTTATTTGAATGTTATGTTGGATAAATTATCAGTGTTTTTGTTTTTTTCGTGGGTATTGTTCATTGGATATGTGTTGTGTCAAGCTAAGCTTCATGCATGCTGTGTCATTTGTCAAAGTCATATGTCTTGGAGCCTACCTGTCACCTCCAATTTAGCAAGATTTTGCTGTAATTAATCTATTTGGCCCCAATTTCTATGTATTATACTAGTGATACCTTAGAAATCATAATATGTTCTATTTATAGTGGCTATTAATATTAAGAATGCAATTTTATGGTGATGATAGTTTAATATAGACCTCCTAATATACCGATTAGGAAGTGTGAGACTACTTGGATATAAGAAGAAAAAAGAACTATAGCTAAACCTAATAGGAATTAAGTAGAAGTGTGAGTTCATGGAAAATTAAATCATTGCATAAATATGATATTTAAATCAACATCTTCCACACACACACACATGTGTGTGTGTGCGTGCACATGTTTGCATGTGTGTATGCACCCCCATGCGTGCACGTGTGTGTGTGCATGAATGTCTGTGTGTATATATTATTATTAAAATTTTTGGATTGCTTTACTCTTGCATTACACATGTGGCAGGTTGATATTTTCATATAATTATACATGCCCATCCATGCATATAAGCTTGGTTAAGGATCACAATAAGTAGAGAACAAATGCACAAGGGATTGATGGGCCAGGTGTGATTTTATATTTGATTGTATTGTATGATTGTAGTTTTTTAATGTTTAATATTGTGTATGTTGTTGATGTCTCCATTCAATTTTTTTTCTTTTTTTCAGCTTTTGGATTATTTAGCTAGTGAAAAATAAAAAGTTTGGAATAACTCATTTTACTTGAATTTGATTGCTCATACTTCATTCACCATTACTGTTGCAATATGTATGCTTATTTTTCTATTCCCTCATTCCTCATATTACTTTTATGTGTTTCTTGTTCCTTTGAATATAAGATACACACTTGAATTATTCTATCCATTGTTTTTTTTTATTTTTTTGTGGCTCATTTGTTTATGTTCACCCTTTAGTTATAGGGGCCTAGTTGGTAATATCTCATTATCAAATTATTGAACTAGATATGTATGTTCTAATTCTAATTTGTGTAAATATTAATGTGTATGTTTGTTTGTAATCTAAGTAAACAAGTAAAAATCATATCTAGTGAGCAAGTCTCCTGCTTTTCTTGAAATTTGGGTGATATTCATATCTCAACAATCTTATTCTAAAAATTTATATAATTTATATATGTTAAGTCTCGAACCTATGGTATATCATCCTTTGTTGTACATCACGAACCTAATATATTTGTTTGTAATCTAATTATAAAACATAAATTAAATAGTTTTGAAAATTATTTGTTCAGCAATAACATAATTAGAGTAGTAATATGTTTGGTTGTTATGCCATTTCCATATTGTAGAATTTCTCTTTTTGTAATTTCATAGTTATCAAGTGCTAGATAATGATCTGGCTGAAAATGATTTACTATTGGCATCCATATATAATGTACCAGCCACATAAGTGTGCATTGCTATTTCTTTTGAAATGCATTTGTTTTGATAATTAGTTGGTTCGAGGTCATTAATGATGAGGTATTCATGGTAGAATGTATTTTTTCTCATAGAAAAAGAAATAATAGTTGTAAATAATATTAGCTTCATTTGAAGGAAGAAATGCAAGAAATTAAAGAAGTGAATTATGAGATGAAAGAAATTAAGAATGTAATACAATAGCAGATGTCTTATATGAAGTCGTAGTTAGTGGACTTGACGTGAGATATAGCATACCAAGTTCCATCAGAGAAACCTTATAGGAGAGGCTAGCATAAATCCCGCTAATAATGAGGATGATGATTTAGTTTTAAATTATTTTATACCTATGTTATGTTTTTATTTTAACTATATAACTATTGTATCAGAATAATTTTTGAACTACTTTAGCTCTTTTTTAATTATAAAAAATGGTTTATAGTATATGTTTTTATTCAAATTAATATAAAAATTGATAAATATGTAATCAAATATTTTGTAAAAAATTAAAATTGTAAAAATAGTTTTGGAATGAAAATGGCTAGATATTTTTTTTTCTATCGAATTTAGCTAGAGATTTTTGATATATATTCAGTCAACAAAATTAATTACAATTCTTAATTACAATCAAAATTAGCAAGATAAACAATATAATTAGCTATGGAATGTTCGTCATTCAAAAGATTGTTGGGAATTTTTTTCTCATTTATATTTTGTGATGAGGACTTTAGCTTGGAATAATTTCCATTGTAAATCTATCGCTATTCTATTTTAATGACGAAATAAGTACAAATAGTTGGGGAAATTTCCCTAGCTATTTTGGTTTTTTTTTGTAATGATAGATAGATAAACAATTAAATATATATAAAGATTTATATATATTTATATAAATAAATAGATAGATTGATTGATTGATAGATTGATTAATAGATAGATAGATAGAGTTATTGATTGATTGTTGAATAGAATGATAAATAAATTGATAGACAGATTGATAGAAAAATTGATAGATGATTTGATAGAGAGTTTGATAGACAAATAGATAGATAGATAGATATACAACAAGATAGATAGATATATAGACAGATAGATAGACAGATAGAATGACAAAGAGATCGATAGAATTTTAAATAGAGAGATAGATAATTAGGTAGATAGATATATAGATAGATAAATAAATAGAAAGACAAATAGATAGATAGATAGATTGATTGATAAAAATAGATAGACAGCTAGATAGATAGATAGATAGATAGACAGATATATAAAATGATTAATAGACTGAATGATTGATAGATTGATAGAGAAATAGATAGACAGAAAGATAAACAAATAGATAGATAGATATATAGACATATAGATAGACAGATAGAAATATAAAGAGATCGATAGAATTTTAGATAGATTAATAGATAGGTAGATTGATATATAGATAGATAGATAAATAGAGAGACTAATAGATAGATATAGTGATAGTTAGACATATATATATATATATATATATATATATATACATAAAGAGAGATATATAAATAGATAGATAGATAAATATATAGAGAGATATATAGATAGATAGATAGATAAATCAATAGACAGACCAATAGATAGCTAGAGAGATTGATTGATTGATTGATAGAAAATAGAAAAACAACTAGATAGATAAAAAGATATACAGATATATAGATAGATAGATAAATAGATAGAAATAGAGATAGACATATAGATAGATTAATCAATCGATCGATAGAAAGATAGATATATAAATAGATAGATAAATAGACACAAAGACAAACAGACAGACAGAAAGATAGATAGATAGATAGATAGATAGATAAATAGATAGATAGATAAATAGATAGATAGATAAATAGATAGATAGACAGATAGATAGACAGACAGATAGATAGATAGATAGACATAAAGATAGACTTGTAGAATATAGAGAAACAAAAGACAGACAGACATATAGATAAACATATAGATAGATAGATACAAATAGATATATAGATAGATAAATAAATAGATAAATAGCCATATAGATAAAGAGATAGATTGACAAAAAGATAGATAGACACATAGATAGATAGATAGTTAGTTAGTTAGTTAGATTGATTGATAGATAGATAGAGAGTTAGATAGACAGATAGATTGTATAGATAGATAGATTATTAGTAAGTTAGTTAGACAGATAGATTATAAAGATTGATAGAGAGATAGATTGTATAGAAAGATAGAAAAATAGATAGATAGATATAAAGTTAGAAAAATAAACAGATAGAAATATAGATAGATATGTAGATATATAAATAGACAGACATATAGATAAAAATATAAATAAACAGATAGCTAGTTAGGTAAGGAGATAGTCAGGTAGTCATGCATACATATAGATAGACAGACATACTTACAAAAAGATAGACAGACAGACAAAAAACAAATAAAAAAATAGATAGCTAAATATATATATATATATATATATATATATATAGACATGTAGTTAGATAGTTATTTATATAGTTTGATATATAGATTGATAAAGATATTCAGAAATTTATCGATAGACAAATTGAAAGATAGAATAATAGATATATTAATAAATACAAAAATAACATATAGATTGAAAAAAAAGATAGAGAGATAGACAGATAGAAAAATAAATAGATAGTTGATAGATAGATAAATAGATAGATTTATAGACAGATGGATAAATAGAATGATAGATTGATTGATAGAAAAATTAATAGAAAGATTGATAGATAGATCGAAAGAGAAATTGATAGAAAGATTGAATGACAATTTGATAGACAAATTGATAGATAGATTGATAAACAGATTGATAGATATATTGATAGACAGACAGATAGAGAGATAGATATAAAGATATATAGAAAGATAAATAGATAGATAGATTAACATATAGATAGACAGATAGAAAGAAAAATTGATAGAAAGATAGATAGATAGACAAATAAAAATACAAATTGATAGATATATAAATAAAGATATAGATAGATAAAAAGATAGATACTTAGCGAGACTAATAGATAGACAGATACATAGACTGATAGATAGATAGACAAATAGATAGACACACATACAGATTGACAGATAGAAAGATAGATAGATAATTAGATCGATAGATAGATAAATAGAAAGCTAGATAGATAGATTCATAGATAGATTCATATACATATAGATATATAAATAAACATATAGATAGACATATTGATAGATAAATTTATAAATAGATTGAAACTTAGATTCATAGAAAAATTAATATACAGATATATATACATATTGATAATGATATATATAGAAATAGATAGCCAGATAATCAAATAGACATATAGAAATATAGATAGATAGATAAGATAGATAGACATATAGATAGACAGTTTGATAAAAAGATTCATAGACAAATATATAGACAAATATAAATAGATAGACAATTTGATGGATAGCTTGATAAAATGATTTATAGATAGATTGATATAAAGATTGATAGACAGATTAATATATAGATAGATAGATAGATAGAATGATCGATTGATATATTACAGATTGATAGATAGAAGATAGATAGATAGATAGATTGATAAATAGATAGATAGAAAATAGATCGATAGATTGATTGATAAATAGATTGATAGATATACATAGAGATAGATTAATTGATAAACAAATTGATTGATAGATATATAGACAGTTTAATAGAATGATAGATAGATAAACAAATATATAGTCATATAGATAAATAGATAGATATATAGTTATATAAAGAGAGATATAGATAGATAGATAGTTAGATAGATAGAAATATATATATATATAAAGATTGATATATAGATATACAAATCAGATATATAGCTAGATAAACAGAAATATAGATATATAGATAGATAGTTAGATAATATTGATAGATAGATAGATAGACAAAAAGATAGGCATATAGAAAGATAGTTATTTAGATAGATAGATAGATAGATGGATAGATTGATAGATAAATTCATATATAGATAAATAGATAGACAAATTGATAGTTAGATTAACTGACAGATAGAAACATTATTGATAGATAGATTAATAGATAAATTTATTAATAGATAGGTAGATAGATTTAAAGACATAAATTGACAAATAGATAGATAGATAGATAGAAACATAGATAGATAGATAGACAAACTGATAGATAGATATATAGATAGATAGATAGATTGATTGATTGATAGATTATAGAGACAAACTGACAGATAGATAGATTATTTAATAGATAGAGTCATAGAAAGATTTTTTAATAGATAGATAGACAAATATATGTATAGATAGAAAGATATACAAATAGATCGACAGATTATTGGAAAAATAGATAGAAAGATATAAAAATAGATAGACAGATAGAAAACTAGATAGATAGACTAATATATTGATTGATTGATAGACTGATAGATAGATGGATAAAAATAGATAGATAAAAAGATAGATAGATAGATAGACAAATAGATATATATATATATATATATATATATATATATATATATATATATATATATATATATATATATAAACATATAGATATAATGATAGATTGACAGATAGACAGACAGATCGATAGATATATAGATAAATAGATAGATAGAAAAATTGATATATAGATAGACAAATATATAGACAGATAGATTGATTGATTGATTAAGAGATAGAGATACTTATAGATAGACCGATAGATAGACTAATAGATAAACATATGGATATAAATAAATAAATAGAATGATAGAGAGATAGTTAGATAAATAGATAGTTATATAAATAGATAAATAGATAGATAAAAAGATAGATTGACACTTAGATATACAAATAAATAGAAAGATAGATACACTGATAGATTGACAAATAGATAGACAGACAAATTTATTATTTGATTAATAGATAGATAGACATAAAGAGAGTCAGATAGATATACAAATAAATATACTTCTAAATAGATAGATAGATATACAAATAAATATACTTCTAAATAGATAGATAGATAGATAGATATATATATATATATATATATATATATATATATATATATATAGAAAGATTGAGAGATAGATATATAGGCAAATAAATAAATAGATAGATATCTATATTGATAGATAAATAGACAGACAGATATATAAATAGACAAATAGATAGTCAGAAATAAAGATAGATAAATAAATAGATAAATAGATAGATTGATACATAGATAGTTAAATATATAAATAAATAGACAAAAAGATAGATAAATATATAAATAAATAAATAGATAGATAAAATGATAGATATACATATAGATATTCAGATATATAAATAGATAGATAGACAGATTGATTGATTGATTGATTGATTGAAAGATTGATAAACAAATAGATACATATATAGATTGATTGATTGATTTATTGACATATAGATAGACTAATAGATAGATAGATAAATAGATAGATAGATTGACAGATAGATAGAAAGATAGATAACTAGATAATTAGGTTAAAAGATAGATATATAAATATATAGATATATAGATATATAGATATATAGATAGATAGAAAGATAGATAGACATGTAGATAGCCAAATAATTAGCTAGATAGATAGATAGAAAGGTAGATAATTATTTAGATAGATAGATAGATAAATAGATAGATAGATTGATAAAGAAATTTATACATAGATAAATAGACAGATAATATACATATAGATAGACAGATTAATTGATAGATTGATAGATAAATTGTTAGAAAGATTGATAGATTGATTGATGGATAGATTGACATATTAATAGACCTATAGATATATAGATAAATAGATAACAAGATAGATATATAGATAGATAGATATATAGACAGATAAATAGATAGATAGAAAGAATGAAAGAAAGAAAGATAGATATACAGATAGATTGACAAAAAGATATATAGATAGGTAGATAGATAGACCAATATATAGATATATACACAGATAGATAGATAGATAGATAAATAGATAGAGAGATAGATAGATAAAAAGATAGATAGGAAAATAGAGAGACATATACATATATAGATAGATAAATAGATAGATAGGTTTATAGATAGACAAATAGTTTAACAAATAGAATGAAAGATAGATAAATATATAGATAGACATATAGAAATACATAGATAGACAAATATAAAGATAGATAGATAGATAGTTAGATAGATCGATAGAAATTTAGATAGATAGATAGATTGATTGACAGACAAATTAATAGATATATTGATAGACATTTTATTAAAAAGACAATTAGATAGATTGATTAATAGATTGGATAGAAAGATATTTAGATAGATAGATTGATTAATAGATGTATAGATAGATAGATAGACATATAGATAAAAAGACAAGCAAATAGATAGATATAAAGATTGATTGATTAATTAATTGATATATTCATAGTCTTTTAGATAGATACATAGATAGAAATATAGATAGACATATGCATTTTCCTTTGGGTAGAAATAAAGACAGATTGATTGACTAATGCACAATTTAATTGTTATGCAACTGCCTAAATTTTTCTTAAAAAATAGAAGTAGAATTGTCTAATTTCCTTTGGGGTAACAAAAATGGCAAACTGAATATTTATTGGATTAAATTGAAAGACCTCTGCTACTCAAAGGAAAAGGTGGGTCTAGGTTTCACTAGGCTAGAGAAGATAGCTGAAGCATGGGTCTGTAAGAGATGTGGAGTATAAAAGAGAATAATAATCTTTGGGAATCATATGTGAGAGCAAAATACCTAACAAATAATGATACTAATAGAATAAAATAGATTTATAATGAATCTCAAATTTGGAACAAACTGTAAAGCAAACAGAAGTGGTGGATAACCACTCTATACTTACTAAATATGATTGGAAATAGAAAATAAATGAATAAGGCTTATTTGCTTTAAAATCGGCCAAGAATATGGTTAGGAATATAAAGCCTACAATATGTCTATTTGAAAAGGTGTTGGAATAACAATAACTAGCCGAAAATATGTTTATTTTTATAGAAAGCTTTATCTAACATCATTCCAATAAAAACTCTGGATCATCACCTTTCACAAGAGAGGATAGGTTCAAAGATATGATAAATATTTGAAAAAGAAATGTGTATAAAGCACAGAAATCAAATACTCCAATATAGAATTCTTAAATGGATGACGGGGCCAATTCTTGATTCAGTATACAAATGGCTCAATAACTCCATTCCATCGCTAATAATATGGTGTATTCCGAAACCCAGGAACAACATCAGATTTGAGAATGTTGAAATGAATGCAGAAGATATAGTAAGAGATATTAAAAAAGAATTAAAATGCATTTCAGAAGCTTATCCCTTAAAACATATAACTTATTCAGAAAATTAGAATATATAGATAAGTAGCACTTAAGGTATCAAAAGCCCAAATCAATAATCTTTACTAAGTTATGCTAGAACAAACCTTTTAAAGGCTAAATGGAACTCAATACGGATGGAGGGAAGGTCCTTAACAGCGAAAAATTATTAGTTAAATTTTTCCCGATGGAAAATTTTAGCGACGAGCACTTTAGACTGTGAATGATTCCGTCATTAATCCATCACTATATCCCGTCTAGTGATTAAAAATGGCCATTTAGCTAGGAAATTTTACCTAGCTATATGGGATTTTTTTTAGTGAACGACGAAGAGAGAAGAATCAAATTGGGACTATGGGAGCAACCTATAAAATCTTCCTCTTCTTGTTACCGATAATATTATCAGTGCTTTTCTTTTTCAGAATGCTATATACATATCTCTGTCTCTCTCAAATTGATTACCACTGGTGGTGTTTGGTTTTTACAGAATATTTGGGTTTGTTTTTTTTTAATTTTCCCCCAATTTTTCTTCTTTTTTATTCTATTTTCATATCACTTATATGATTTTGAGTCGACAGCATTAATGAAACAATAAATGGTCTGTGTTAACTTTGTTCTTTTACTGTTTAAATTTTTAGGGTTTTATTGATTTCAAATACTAAATATTTGCATATAGTTTTCTACTTCTGTAACTTAAGAAAAAAATTATTCTTAATTTTGTCTACCTCTGTAACTATAGAAAAAACAAACTTAATGTTTATGGGTGCTAATTTCATTGTCTCCAATAATATTATAAACAGATAACATTATATATAAACATTTATACTTTTATATATTCACATGTCATTATATATAAATGTCAATACTTTAATACACACACACACACACACACACACACACACACACACACACACACACACATGTAGTACATTATATATAAACACTGATATGTTTATAGAAATATATAATGTTATATATAAATATTTATACATAAGTATTAATGTTTATAAATATCTATACAACATTTACATAAAACTATCCATTTGTATAATTTTTTATATACCAATTATATAACATATAAAATGTCTATACATTTTTGTAAACATATATATAACACATTTATTTTTATATAAAAATATAATATTTATAATGTTTATATAAATGTGATATATATACTATATACTATTTATAAAAATGTTACATATATATAATTATATATATGTAACATTTATAAAAATATTTTAAACACAAATATTATATCTAAATACTTGTATAATTATATAATCATATGCCATTATATATAAATGTATTTATAACTATATTTAGTTTTTATTGGAATAAAGCAATGAACGAGGCCATTTGAAAAAAAACTTACTTTTTCAGATAACCAAAAAGATGTAGCTGGCATAGTTGGTGCAATTGAGAAAGCTTGTCTTTATCAAGGTAAGGGGGGAGAGATGATGTGCTCCACTGTCTCCCAATTGATAGAATGTATTGCATTGTGTCATTTACCAATATCTGAGAAGATAACACAAAGTCTGCTTGATACCCTTGATGAGGACTTGAGGCATCCCGACCCTCAGATACAAGTGGTCCTACATCTTGCAAGTTAATTTATGTCCAACATGACCCATTATATCATTATAGCTCCATTTATCTTCTTCTCCTTTAAATTTCACAGAACATAGCTATTGTCCATACTTGTAAGGTATGGCATCATATTTTCTACGTGAAATTCTAACATGATGGGTGTTACGAACACCACTGTCAATTTCTTGTAGGATCTAAAAAACCTTAGCTTTTTTGATGTTTCTTATGAACATTATGTTTTGGTTTAGGATTTCCATGAATGATAGGAGAGAGAGAGAGAGAGAGAGAGAGAGAGAGACAAAAAGAGGAGAGAAAAAAGAAAAAAAAATAGAAAAATTTAATAAAATCAAAAAATGGATTTTTGAAGATACAATCTTAGGCATGTGTGTGTGTGTGTGTGTGTGTGTGTGTGTATTGAAGTGTATACATGTAAGAAAAATAATAAAAAAAGAGTATTATTTTATAAGTTTGTGCCTTGTGCTACCCCACAAGTCAAATGCTCCCAAGTAAATAAAAAAAAACTAAAGTAAATACTTAATAATCATGATATGTGTGTGTGTGTGTGTGTGTGTGTGTGTGTGTGTGTGTGTGTGTGTAGAAGTATACACAATATTATGTGTATGGTATGATTTGGGGCATCCTACGAGTTAAGTGCTCAAATAAATAAAAAACAAAAATACAATAATCATGATAAATAAATAAATAAATAAAAACACACACACACACACACACAAATATGTATAGATGCAAGAAAAATAAAAAAAAAATATGAGCATTCTTTTAAAAATTAGGGTTAATTATTGTATAACAAAAGTAAAAAAAATAAGGCATAAAGGTACTGCCTGGCAGACAAGACTCTTGCATAGGTCTGAAATTTGTGAGTATAATATCTTCACAATTTTATCCCTAAAAAGCAGCTAGGTTATATTGTTACATCTAATAATTCATAAAGTAGTAAAAATAATAAAATTTTCTATCCTTGGACAAGATTACATATTTTCATACTAGTGTATGACCTCGTAATATATCTCATACTTCATGATATATACCTTAGGGTAAATATTGTGTATGATGCATAAAATTAGAGTAAATTTTATCTTTTTTAAGTTAAAATATTAGATGAACATTCAGTTTTTACATTGTTTTTTTATTATTTTTATCTTTTTTTATTTTTCTGTACATTGTTGTTTCATGTTTGATCACAATTTATAATGGAGATGTATTTATTAGAAAATATATAATAATCAAATTATAATGAATTTATTTAAAAATATCAAAGTATTGCACGCACACACAAAGTAAAATATCAATAATTTGAATGAAGATTCAAGATGGGTTAATTTTTTAAACCATTTATTAACAACTTGACTAGGAAGATGGTCATTGTAAAACTCAAGTGCGGAATGGAATACAAAGGTGAGCTACCATGTGTTCTTTCATGTGCATTGCATTTTTTTTTCTCAATTTTTTTCTTTGGTTTCTTTTAGGTTTCCTTGCTTCGGTGGATTCGTATATGAACCTATAGGTGTGGAATAATTCAATATCACGCAGCCTATTGTCATTTCAACTTTTATTTTCCTTTTGGTTGTCATATTCTCACGAGTTTTGTAAGGAAATAATATGTTTTAAATAAAAAATTGAAAATATCATGCTAGTTTGTAAAATATTACCAAACTAATATGTTTGGAAATAGTGTGACAATTTGCATCATTGTGAATGAATGTTATTGCCATGCTATTGAATTTTCAAAATCAAAGACCATCATTGTGAATGCTGGCTATTAAATTTTAAAAATTTTAAAATCTAGGCATTGGGAATAATAGAAGAGTGTGTGGCATCCAACCTAGTGAAAAACAAGGTTGAACAAGCCATATCCATGGATATTTATTTCAGAAGTACATCCACCGCCCTGGTTGCCCCTACAAATATCACTCCAATTCTCAAAATTTCATACCTGAAAGAAGCCATAAAACCTCTCACCATAACCAATACTTCTCCTCCTCCATTTCTTTCTTTCAATCAATTTGAACCATTGGGGAAGGACTTAAGCTCACCATTATAAACACTGACAAAGAACAAAGATGTGGTGAGGGTTTTAAAGGCGATGGAGAGGAAGAAAATAAACATCGTGATTACAGAAGAGCATGTGGCAAGGATAGAGAGCATAGTAAGAGGAGTGAGTGAGAAAATGGAAATGGTTAGATTAGTAACATTTCCTCTGTTCTCTTTTAGGAATCATTCAAAAGTTGATGTTGACCAGAAATTTATGGTGCTTAAGTGCATCGTAGATGGTTATTCGAAATGAAGAGTTGTTTTATATGTGGGTGATCTTAAATGGGTCTCTGATATCTGGTCAAATTATCGTTGGTAAGTAGGTAACAACATTACATAGTACATTATCACAAAGATACAAAGTCTGATCTGTAGAATAGGTGGCGAGGCTGGAAATGTATGGCTCATGGGAATCACCACAGTCCAAACTTACATCAAGTGTAAAGCAGACTTTCCCTCTCTGGAGACTATTTGGGAACTTTATCTTGTCACTATTCAGTTGGAAGCCTAAATCTTAGCCTTAATCTCAACGGGTAAAATGATTGTCTTTTTTTTTTTACTTTTTTTCTCTTAGATTTCACTAGTGCAAAATAACAGTTACTTCCTCTACCCAACAATGACTCAAATACACACCCACAAAGACATGCACATACACATACACCCACACACTCAATCATATGTACTGTCGTGTCAACTATTGTATATATGGGTGCATACATACTACATATTTCACTAGTCACACATTTGACTAAGTTATAAAAAAGAAGAAAAATGGGTGCAAGAGCAAAACATCTACATGTGAGAGTGGCAATGGATGGCAAAAGATTGAATCTGGATTACTTACAAAAAGTGCAACATGTAGCCTCAATTGCTCCATTAACTTAGATAAAGAAACTCAAGTTCGGAATAATGAGTTCATTTCTGTAGGTTCTGCTTGCTCAAGTTTACAATTGTGCCTCCAATGGTAAAAAGAAGAAAAGAGGGGTGATGATAAGGTGCCTATTTGTTTATATATATATGAAATATGGCCTTGTCATACTCAAATGTATCTATATCATGTTCTTCCTATTAAATGATTTGTTTTTTTTTCTTTAATCATGATTTAGAGTGATCCTCTCAACTTCAACAAATCAAGAGATCTTTCCACAAGTGGCTTCTCCATTTTAATCCAGAGAAAACTATCAAGTTAAATTTATCTTCTTCATCTTCTATTTTTGCATCATTTCTTTATCAAACCACCAACTAAACTTTGGCCACTCACTTGGAAATCTATATGGCCAAGATGCAATAATGAAAGTAGAAATGAATCCATACTAGATCTCATGTCAAACCCAAATTCAAGCCCAATTCGGCATCATCAAGTGAGGCATACATTGATGAAGGTCTTGATTTTTAAAATTCAATAGCATGGCAATGACCATCATTCTCAATGATGACCATTTCCACACTATTTCCGGACATACTACTTTGGTAATATTATTCAAACAAGCATCATATTTTGGATTTTTTATTTAAAACATATTAATTTCATATAAAACTCCTTTCTAACTTTCTTTTAATTAACCATGGACTAATGCATGAACCTGGGCAACAAAGAAGAAGATGTTGATGGATAATTGATTAGAAATCTTGGAGAAATCTTGATTCAGTAATTTAAAATTAAACTCATGATTATCTCGTTGCGTGAAATTTCTAGCAAATGGTAGTTGGTTTTGCATACACTAGACTATTTCTTTATCAGTAGCATTGTGTTGTGTTCTTTATTGGTTTGTAAATATAGTATGTCATGCTCTATGAGCAGGTATAACAATGTTCTTTATCTGAGTGGAGTATTAGAGGACAAAGAACTAGAAGATGCTGACCATGCCTAAAAGAATTATATGGGTATTTTAAGCCATATTTTATTGCCTTCTATTGTCTTTGATAGTATCTGTATCTGCGTGAAAGTACATGTGTCAGTATTTACACACACATACAAAGGGACATACATACATGAACAAGTATACATACAAGGAACTAATCGCAAGGTTAAAACAATGATGTTGGAAGAGAAGCTAGATACAAAAAGGGCATTGGCAGAAACAAGGAAGGAGTATGAGGTGGAGAGGAAATGCAGACTAGAACTAAAAAAAGCAATGCAGATGTAAATGGAGGGACATGCTCAGGTGCTAGAGCAGTACAAAGATTTTGAGGAGCTGGGGGAGAGAAAGCAACATCAATTTCATGAACAGATTATACTTTCTGCACTATCATTAGATACATTGATTAAGAATAATATGTAATCAAGTTTTGTTATGTTTCTATTTTAACTATGTAACATTAGAGGTGTCAACGGGCCGGCCCGGCATAGCACGACCCGTTTTTTTCCAGCACGATCGTGCTACCGTGCCTTGCCCAGCACGGCACGGTTTGAATATAGGCAGGCCCGGCCTGGCCATACAGGCCAGGGGCCAGCCGCAAGGGCATACCGGCATAGTCGCATAGGCTGACTGGCTGAGCCGCTGAGGGTGAGAGAGAGGCAGGACCGGGCAGGCGGGCGCGGGACCGGGAAGGGATGGGTCACGGGAGGCAGAAATCTGATTCTCTGAATTCTGAAATCAGAATATTGTATTTTTTTTAAAATTTATATTTTGTAAATTATATTTCTTAATGTTAAATTAAGTGTAGTGAATGTAGACTACTGTCTACACTGTGTAGTGTAGAGTATTAATTATTAAATATAATTTTTTTAAAAAATGTTAAAAATTAAAATTAAAAAAAAACAAATTTTAGAAAATTATTTTTTTTATCAAATTCAACTAAGTATAGCTTTATTTATATTTATAATTTATTAATTATAAAATAAAGTTATTAATTTTTAAAATAAAATTTAAATCGTAAAAAAAATAAATTAATACATTATGTTAGGAAAAATTAAAATTAAAAAAAAAATTAAACTACACAAATGAAAAATTACCAATCATGCATTTGAAACCGATGGTCCGAACAAAACAAGTATAAGTTTCAACACAACGTACAAACAAAGCGTATAAATACAATGAATAAAAAAACATCGAAAAAAAATAGCAGATCAACATCAATCGTCAAGCGGCATATCATGAGAATCATCAGCCGCAACATCAAGATCAGTATCATATGGATCATCATCATCGGCAATCAGCTCCTCCGTCATCGTTGTGGATGTGGATGCGACTGCAGTGTCTGTCACAGTCTCAGCTTCAGCACGATCATGGATGCTAAACATCGATTCCTCCCAATCCTTCAAACATGCCAAGGCCTCAACCATATCTGGACGTAATCTCGATCTCCTATCCGAAATTACGTTCATTGCAATAGAAAAAGCAGACTCCGATGCTACGCTCGATACCGGAGGAGTCAGTAGATCCCGTGCCATCCTAGATAGCACGGGATAGGTGGACTCATATGATTTCCACCACTATAATAAATCAAGATTCTTATTATCAGAATGTGATAGGATTGAGCAGTAATCGGTATCTAAGTACCGAGACAGCTCACTCCTATGTGATGGTCCACCCCTACGTTTCCCCCTCGCTAGGTTAATGGAATAATCGTCATCTCCGAACAAGGTATCAATGTCCATAATCACAATCTCACCACCACCACCACCATACCTAGTATCGTAGTATGTGAACAGGTGTGTCAACTTCTCGTAAATGAACCCTTCAGGTGGTTCTTCCAGGTTCATGCACGAGGAAATGAAATTTAGGGTGTTTTCAACCCCTTCCACCTTAGCCCTAGGGTCCATGCATGCAGCGAGGCAATAAAGAGATGGAATGGTGGACCAGTACTTCAAGCACTTGGTCTCCATCTCTGCAACCATATGGCTAAGCATCGGGTCAGCTCGATACTTCCTAAACATGCTACTAATATTGCATATGCACCAGAGTGCAATGCAAGTGGTGGGCGTATAAACCGACGAACACATGTTCGTCGTGTCATAAAATATCTTCAGGAATTTCATAAATGAAATTCCTGAAGCCCAGTTAGTGTCGTCAATAATAAGTTCGTCACTCTTACTATTGACGTAGTCGGATATCACGTGTTCGTATCCAACACATGATTCCAACATCAGGTACGTGTAATTCCAACGATGTCTTACATCCGATTGGAATTTCTTCTTCTTAAGATTCGTAGACAAACAGAGATTACCAAACTCTTGTAGTTCGCGAGGAGTGCGAATATACTTGAGTGCATTGCGTATATTTTCCAACGTGGGGGAACACACCTTCATACCCACTTGAACTATCAGGTTAATCACATGACACATGCATCTAACATGAAAGATCTCTCCTAATGGTGCGTCTTTAATATTCCTAACAAACAAATTGATCGCTACTCTATTATTAGAAGCATTATCGAAAGTGACACTGAAAATATTATTTTGAATTTTATATTCACTAAATATTTTCATCATACACTCAAAAATGGCCGGGCCATCATGAGGATGAAGAATCTCAGTGAATCCTAATTTTTTTTTATTGATTATCCAGTTAGAATCTACATAGTGACTCGTGAGACATGCATAAGAAGAATCATCGTGACATGTCCATATATCAGACGTCACGAACACCATTCCACTATATGCCATAAATTCCTTAATTATTTTTTGTTTTTCTAACTTATATATCTTTAGTATGTCACTCCTAGATGTGGACCTAGGAATCCTATGATAGGAAGGCTGAAAATAAGTCTGCATGATGCGCACTACCCTCGGATCTTCCGAAAATCTAATCGGAAGACCCATCAATGTGATGAGCCTGGCCATGCCGTCCCTACCCAACTCGTTGGAGTATACGAAGGGAGTAAACTTTGAGACTGAACTCGATCCAGTCTCAAAAAATGTAGTGCCAAGTTGTGTTAGCCTAGGATCTAAGGGTCCAGGTTTTTTGGTGCATAATTCGGCATGCCTCTTAAGGTGCCCAGTCCCACATGAACTCTTGCATATTAAAAGTCTCATACAATATTTGCACTGTGCCATTTCAAGTTCCTCACCCCTAACATTTACTTGTATTATGATTTTAAAATGAGTCCAAACTACAAAAGTCCTCCTAGTTTTTTGTTTTTAGAACTTTGGGTTGAGACGACTGGAGAAACCAAAGTTTCAGCAGCCACAGACGTCTGTGTAACACTAACATTTTCATTTTCCAAATTTAAATACGTGTCAGGTGTATTTGTTATTTTTTATGTTTTTCTTTCCTATGTTTTTCTAGAGAGAGAAGCTTTAGAGAAAGAAAGTAAATAAAAACGTAAAATAAATTACCCGGTAAAAGCAATGAGGTTAGTCACGTGCAATGTGCACCGCAGGAAGCTCTGATGTTCAAGACCCAAGTAGAGTTTCACGAAAATCCAAGCCGAAATCAAAATCCTGATGCCCGAGAAAGAGATGTACGGTTTATGTGAGAGAGAGAGTTTTGAGAGTAGATATTTTTTTGAAAAGCATAAATGTTATAGGGAGGGGGGTAGGTTTTATAGGCTAAAGAAATTATTTTTTTATAAAAAAAGAAATTTTTTTATTATTTTTTTGAATTTTTAATATATTTTTAAGGGGCAGAATCACGAGGACCGTTGGATTCTGCCCCCTAGCCATTGGAGGCGAATCCAATGGCTGAAAATTTGTAATGTTTGAATTTTTTTTTTTTGCCGTTGGGATTGGTCGGGTCTAAGCCTGTCGAGGCTCGCCAGTCGGGACCTCGGGTCGAGTCCAATCAAACCCGACCCGCGGTCTTTTTACCGGGGGGGGGGGGTGAGGGGACGGGTCACGCTCACGGCTCACGCCCACGCCCCACGCGTGCCTGCATGAACCGGCACGGGACGAACCCGTGCCGACGTGCAGTGCCACGGCACGAGCCATGCCGGGCCAGGCACGGAATGAGCTGTTCCTAACCCGGGCACAGTTTAAAAACGTGCGAACCGGCCCGGCACGGTTGACACCTCTATGTAACATATTGTATTAGAATATTTTATTAACTGATTTTAATTTTTGTTAAGTATAAATAATTGTGTATAGTTTTTCTTTTTATTAAATTTAATATAAAAATTTAAAATTATGTAATTAAATTTTATGTAAATAATTAAAAATATGAAAATAATTTTTGAATGAAAATAGCTAGAGAATGTAACCTCACTAATTTAGTTAGGGAATTTACCCTTGCTAATTTAGCTAGGGAATTAACCATAGCTAATTTAACTTGGGAATTTTCCCTTGCAAGTTTTGCTAGGGAATATTCACTCCCTAATTTGATAGGGAATATATTTCCTTATTAATTTTTATGAGAAGCACTTGAGCTTGGGAATGGTTTCGTCGTTAGTCTGTCGTTATATCCAATTTAGCAACGAAAAAAATGTATTTAGCTAGGGTATTTTCCCAAGCTATTTGAGATTTTTTTTGTAGTGAGACAGACAGATAGATAGTAAGTTGGTCAAGCAGTTTGACAGTCGAGCAAATAGATAAACAAACAAATAGATAGATAAATAGATAGACTAAATGAATTATGGACCAATTGACATACTAACTGAAAGACAAACAAATAGATAGGTAGACAGACATAAGGAAAGATAGACTCACTAAAATAATAAATGATTGACTAATAGATAAATCAATTGTTGTACAAATAGTTTGAGAGACATAATGGTAGATAGATTGATAGACAAAAATATAGTCAAATTAATTGATAGATTGATATAGAAATTAATAGATAGATTAATAGATATATAGATAGAAAGCTAGATTGAAATATAGATAGATAAATAGATAAACAGAAAGATACATCATATAGATAGATAGGTAAATAGATAGATAGATAGTTAGAAAGATAAATAGATAGATAAGAAGATAGAAAGACTGATAGACAAATAGATAGATAGATAGATAGATAAATAGATAGGCATATATATAGACAGATAGTGAGATAGATAGATTTATATACATATAGATAGATAGACAGATATATAGACAGACAGATTGATTGATTGATTCATTGATTGATTGACAAATAGACATGTAGATAGAATGATAGATAATAGATTGATAGATAGACAAATGGTTAAATAGATAGATAGATAAATAGATAGATTGATAGATAAACAAATGGATAGATAGATAAATAGATAGATAGATAGACAAATAAATAGACAGAAATATAGACATATAGATAAATATATAGATAGACAAATAGATAGATAGACAAATAGATAGATAGATAAATAGATAGATAAACATAGATAGATAGATAGACAGAAAATAAACAAATAGATAGACAAATAGATAGGTAGATAGGCAGATAGAAAGACAGATATATTGACAGATAGATAGAGGGAAAAATAAAAAGAGGGAAAGATAGATAGGTATATAGATAAATAGATAAACAGATAGGTAGAAAATAGACAGACATATAGATAGGTAGATAGATAAATAGATAGGTAGACAGAAAGATAAATAGATAGATAGATAGATAGACAAATAGATAAATAGATAGATATAGGGATAGAGAGGCAGAGAGAAAGACATATAGATAGAAAAACAAATAAAAAGATAGATAGACAAATAGACAGATAGATAAAAAGATAGATAGACAAATAGACAGCCAGATAGTTTAACAGATTATTTGACAAATAGATAGTTAGAAAGATAGATAGATAAATAGACAGACAGATAGATAGATAGATAGATAGAGATTGATAGATAAAGAGAAATATGGCTAGATAGATAGATAAACAAATTAAAATATTTTTAGATTGATAAATAGATAGATAGATAGATAAAGAGACAGATAGACACAAATACATATAAACAAATAGATTAACAGCCAGATAGTAAGGGAGAAAGACAAAATAGTAGGTAGTTAAATAGATAGATTAAAAGACATACATAGAGACAGAAAATCTTTTATTCATGTTGGTAGATAGTTAGGTAGGTAGATAGATGGACAAATAGATAGAAAGATAGATCAACTAACTGACTGACTAACTAAATAACAGACCGACTAACTAATAAATAAACAGTCATATAGATAAATGGACAGATAGATAGACAGACATAATTACTAACTGACACATAGAAACATAGACATATAAATAGATAGATATATAGAAAAATAGATAGATAGACAGATACATAGATAGTTTGAAAGATATATTGATATATTGATTGATAAATAGATATATAGATAGATAGATTGATTGATTGATAAAGAGATAAATAGACAAATAGATAGGAAGATAGATAAACAGATTGATTTATTGATTGATATAAAGAAAGATAGATATATACAAAATAAAAACACAGATAGAATGACAGTTAAATAGATAGATAAATAGACAATTAAATAGATATATAGATAGACTGATATATAGACACATAGATGGACAAATAGATATATAGAAAGATAGATTGATACACTAATCATTAGATTAATAGAAAGACAGATAGTTAGACAAATAGATAGATAGAAAGATAGATATGAATATATATTGATAGAGAGATAGATAGATAGATAAAGAGATAGAAAGACAGACAGATAAATAGATAGGTATAAATATAGATCAACATATAGATAGATAAATAAATAGACAAATAAATAGATAGATAGATAGATAGACAAAAAGATAGATAGAAAGATAGACAAAAAAATAGATACACAAATATAAAGATGGATAGATAGATAGATCAATACAGAGATAGATAGATAGATAGATAGAAAGGAAAATAGATAGATAGATAAATTTATCGATAGATAGATAGATATATAGATAGATAGATAGATAGATAGGCTAATAGATAGATAAATACATAGATAGATTGATTGATAGACATATAGATATAAAGATAGATAGAGAGGTAGATAGAGATATTGAAAGACATATTGATAGATAGATTTATTGATAGATTGATAGATAGATTGAGAGTGATATAGATAGACAAATAGATGGACATAAAGATATATAGACTGAAAGATACATATACAGATAAAAAAATAGATGAATAGATAGATATATAAACAAATAGAGAATAGAAATATAGTCATATAGATAGACAGATATATAGACAAATAGGAAGAAGATAGATACATAGACAGATAGATAGACATATAGATAGAAAAATATATAGATAGATATACAAAAAAATTGATAGTTAAATAAAGAGTTATATAGATAGATACATAGATAGATTTATGGAAAGATAAATCAATAGATAGATAGATAGATCAATGGATTTATAGATAGAATGATAAATATATAGACAGACAGACAGATAGATAGATAGGTAGATAGATTCAATGATATATTGATAAGTAGATAGATTGACTAAAGATGGATAAAAAGCAAAATAGACATTTTGAAAGAAAGAAATATAGATAGATATATAGATATATAGACAGATAGATTGACAGATAGATGTACTATTAGATAGACATGTAGATAGATAGACAAATACATAGATATATAGATAGATAAATAGATAAATAATTATACACATAGATAGACACATAAACACAAAGATACATAGACGGATAGATATACAGACAAATAGATAGTTATATAGAGAAATATATAGATAGATATATAGACAAATAGATGGATATAAAAATAAATAGATAGATAGATAGATAGACGGATTGATATATTGAAAACTAGATAGATAGATAGATATATAGATAGATAGATAGATAGATATATAGACAGATTGATTGAATGAATGATTGACAGATAAATAAATAGAATGATAGATATATTGACAAATAGATAAATAGATAGACAGATAGACCATAATCTGTCTCAACTTTCATCCAGCTTCAATTATGAATAGCTACAGCTCGTACTTCATTAACAAGATAATCAAACTGACCATAATCTGGAATTAAAGTGAACTCGCAATAGCTCATATTGATGAGAATAAATTAAAATGCATAAATAAGGTGGCAGTGTGGCATGTGCCATGTGACAATGTGTGCAATAGATGCGTGTGCAGAAAGGTTGTGGGCAGTTATATGCATGTAGTGTGGCATGCTTTGTGAGGCAGTGTGGGAAGTGAATGCATGTAGTGTGTTATGGTAGTGTGCAAAATAATCACCATCAGCTATTAGCCCAACATCACCATCAGCTATTAGCCCTCTGCTCAACTTTCATCTAGCTTCAATTATGAATAGCTACAGCTCGTACTTCATTAACAAGATAATCAAACTGACCATAATCTGGAATTAAAGTGAACTCGCAATAGCTCATATTGATGAGAATAAATTAAAATGCATAAATAAGGTGGCAGTGTGGCATGTGCCATGTGACAATGTGTGCAATAGATGCGTGTGCAGAAAGGTTGTGGGCAGTTATATGCATGTAGTGTGGCATGCTTTGTGAGGCAGTGTGGGAAGTGAATGCATGTAGTGTGTTATGGTAGTGTGCAAAATAAATATAGTGCTGAAAAATTTTTAAAAAGAATAATAAATTATTTAGTGTGTGTATTATATTTTGGCTGATATATATTTTGGTTGATTAATATTTTGGCGGCACTTTGTGTTGGCTCGCACTAAAGGAAGTAACCTGGCTTTCTTCTAGTAACATCTTGCAATCCTTTTTTCGGCGCAGGCTCAAACTACATCAATTTTAAGGCTTAAACAGCACAACACAAACACAAAAAATTTCATTCGTTGTTGAAACAATTCAAAAAAAAATCAAAATCAAAATCAAAATCAAAAACCAAAACCTGCATGAACATTTGACACTCAAGTCATCAACTTCCAAAAAAATCTCTTGCAAAGAACAAAACCAGAATCAAGAAAAATGATGCCACCAAAAAAATCTCTTTTTGTTTAGCTACACATAGGCAAAAATAATGTTCCCGCAAGTTGCTCATTACTTCTTCTTAAAGAAGTGAGGAGATAAGAGCTTTGAGACTGAAAATCCGATGAAAGACTTCAATTGGAGTAGCTCTTTCAACTTATCATCGTATATTATTTTCTACCTATCTGATAGATCCATCTAAAAAACAAGAACATTTAATGATTAATTGAAATTGAAGAATAACACCACGGATTCTCATCGGGGGGAGGGTGAAGACGATGGAAGTTTGCATACCTATAAATTATTTCTTGTTATATAGTCCCACATCTTCTTTACAACATCAGAATGAGATTATGCATCTTCACCTATACTAATAAATTTTATGAGAGCATCTAAGAGATAAACAGGAAGCTAGAAATCCAAAAGTTCTGAAATAAATAACAAAAACCAATAACAATTCAGAAATAATTCTGATACAAAAGTTACATGGTTAAACCAAAAACATAACATAATTTCAACAATATTTAAAACAAAATAATTCTCATAATTAGCTGGTGTATTTGATACATTACAAATTCCTAGCATTTCAAATATATACTAATTAGAGCTTCTTTTTTTTCAAAAAACGCTCTCAATTTAGAGAGAGAGAAAAACCCCACTTTCTAGAGAGAGAAAATCTCAATTTTTGCTCAAATTGAGCTCCTTTCATGTTGAAAATGGAGCAAGAGGATTATTTAATAAAAAAACAAGTCCTTTGCCTCGATCACAAGGGAGCCCGCGTCCTATTCATGCACCTTTGGAAATAAAAACGGGAGTCCCGTAGTTATTTTTTCTGCCGAAGATATGCAAAAACTCACGGTGCCCTATGAACTCATGCTTATCGGGAAGTTCTCCCATGGCAGGCCTCGACCGAATGATTTACTTCAGTTTATCTCCTCGTTGAAGCTCACGGGAAGGGTGAAGCTGGCGGATTATGATGCTAAACATGTGTTTTTATAGTGCGTCACGAACGAGGACTATTATCGCTTATGGTTTAGAGGTTCATAAAAAATTAATGGTTATCCTATGCGTGTCTTGAAATGGACGAAGGATTCCAGCCCACTAGAGGAGGCGCCTCTTGCCCCGGTATGGTTCTCTCTCCCGAACCTCCCTATTTTCTTGTTTGATGCTCACCCTCTCTACGCAATATCGTCTTGTTTGGGCAATCCTCTCCTTCGGGATGAGGCAACAGTCTCATTAACATGGCCAAGTAGAGCTCGTGTATGCATGGAATGTAACTTACTCTCACAGCTGCCCAATAGAATCTGGATAGGCAGTGGGGAAGAAGGGGAAAGTGATGGATTTTGGCAAACGGCCATTCCCGAAAATTTGCCTTCATACTGTGCTTCCTGTAAAAGGCTCGGGCACGATATGCTTGAATGTAAGATGGGAAAAGGGAAGGAAGAAATGGAGTTAGGGCAGGAGGGTAGAAGGAGAAGGGTAGAAAAATGGATAATGAAGGAGAGATTAGTTCTGATCGAGTATGAGGAAGTGGAGGGTTTAGTGGAGGAAGTAAGGGAGAGTAGGAGATTAGAAGAGAATTATCTTGTGGAGATGGAAGGAGCTATAATTAATAATGAAGTTAACATAGAGGGAAAGGCCGAAAAAGATAAGGATGAAGGTTGGGTAAAGGCAAATGGAAGAAGGAGAAGAGGTAAGAAAAATAAAGTTAGAAGGGTCCTAAAAAAGAGAATAGAGGATTATAGTTGGTCAGATGATGATCTTCTAGATTTTCCAGATGATGAATTAGAGGTATTCAGCTACCCTCCTTTTGGAAGAGAAGAGGAAAATCATGAGAAGTATAGGGAAAAGACGAGGGATGACCTAGCTATGTATGAGGATAATAGGGTTAGGCTCTCTAGAGACCAATCAATGGAAGCTATAAAAAGAATGGTTTTGCAACTAGGAAAACATGAGAAATATAATGAAATTAGTCAAGCATACGCAACTGCATCAAAGAATCCTAGAAACATGAGAAAATATTTGGATAAAACCTATGAATCTAAGTGCACAACTAGATCACAAACTAAATTAAGTTTTAATGGATCGCTACTTATATTGGAATATCAGAGGGGTTGCAAATAACTCCTCGATAAATAGATTGAAACAATTGATTAAAATTAACAAAATCTTTTTGGTGATCATTGTTAAACCTATGCTCCAGCAGGATCAAATAATTAAATATAGCCGTATATTAGGGTTTAATAATGCATATACTAATGTGAATAGTAAGCTTTGGATTATGTGGCATAATTATTTAGATATTGAAATAGTTAAAGACACAGAACAAATAGTGCACTTTAAAATGGATAAAAACACAGAGGATATAGTATTGGTTGTGTATGAAAAAAATGATAAAAAATCTAGGCAAGATTTATGGAAAGAAATGCAGGAAATTGCGGCTGAAAATCCTCCTTGGATTATAGAAGGAGACTTTAATGTTATAAGAAGTGCCCTAGAAAAGAAAGGAGGTAAAACACTGGATACAATAGCAATGACACAGTTTAATGATGCAATATCTAACTCTAATTTAATTGAGATAGATTTTGCATGAACAAATTAGACTTGGAGCAATAATTGGCGGAAAAGAGGAACTATTTGGGCTAGACTAGACAGGGTGCTATGTAATGCAAAGTGGCTAACCTCACATGGAATCACTGGGCTGAGGCACCTAAACAGAACCTGCTCGGATCATTGCCCGCTCCTCATATCGATTTATAAAAATAAAAGAGACGTAAGTAGTTTTAAATTCCAAAATATGTGGATTAAGCATAAAGATTTTGAGAATTTGTTGAAAGAGTCTTGGTTAGAACCAGCACCGGGTAAACCAATGCAGGTTTTAATAACTAAGCTGTTTAGATTAAAAAAATGCTTAAAAGTATGGAATAGGGATGTCTTTGGAAATCTAAACCAAAAAATAATACAGGCAGAAGAACAAGTGGAAAAGTTAGAAAATGAATATGATAATAAAAATGATGAAAAAATTAGACAAGCATTAAACAAGGCAAAGGCGGAGTTGAGCCTTAAGTTACACATGGAAGAAATATTCTGGAAACAGCGAGCAAAAATTAAATGGTTAAAAGATGGGGATAAAAACACTAAATTTTTTCATAATATGTGTATAATAAAAGCTAAAAAGAATAAAATTAAATGTCTTAAAAACAACGAAGGAACATGGGTTGAGGATGATAAGCAACTAGGAATCATGTTCGAGGAATTCTTTAAAAGCCACCTATGTGGTCAGGCATCTCATGGAGGAAATTCCTTAATGCAAGAGATTGGTATGACCATCACCAATGAACAAAATCAAATGATGGAAATGATTCCTGAAGAAGATGAGGTTAAAAATGCGGTTTTTAATATGCATAAAGATAGTGCAGCAAGGCCGGATGGCTGGAATAATTATTTTTTCCAGGCAACTTGGCCCATTATCAAAAATGACCTAGTCCCAGCAATTGCTAGTTTTTTTTGCAGGGCTATATCCCTAAAGCATGGGCGAACTCATTTATCGTGTTAATTCCTAAAATAGAATCCCCGCAGAAATGCGAAGATTTTAGACCTATAAGCCTATGCAATGCAATTTATAAAATTTTAGCCAAAATAATTCAAAATAGGCTTAGCCAAATTCTGCCATTAATAATTTCACAGGAAAAAATGGGGTTTGTTAAAAATAGGCTAATGATTGAAAATATAAGGCTAGCATCAGAAATGATGAAGGAGATAGCGATTAAAACGAGAGGAAACAATCTAGTAGTTAAACTAGATTTATCTAAAGCATTTGATAGGGTAGAATGGGACACTCTCTGCTTTGTAATGAGAAAGTTTGGCTTCTCGGAAACATGCATAGATTTAATATATAGATGTATCTCAAGTGTTTGGGTTAGACTAATAATAAATGGTAAAAAAGGAGAAGAGTTTAAGCCAAGAAGAAGTTTAAGACAGGGTTATCCTTTGTCCCACTTACTTTTCGATATTTATTTAGAATTACTTATTCTTAATTTAAAAAGAAGATTGTTAGAAGGTAAACTAATTCCTTTCAGGCAGCCAAAAAATACTTCGAGAATAGGCTACTTAGCTTATGCGGATGATTTAATAATCTTCATAAATGCTAGCAAAAAATCCATAAATAATCTCATTGATTTACTACAATTATTTGAGATGGAAACATGGCAAGTAGTTAATAAACAGAAGTGTCAATGTATGTTAGCAAAAAAGGTAGAAGCGAAAGTCATAAATAAGATTAAGAATATAACCGACTTCAAATATAATAAAGGAGCCTTAATATATCTAGGCTGCCCAATATATGAAGGAAGATTGAAGGATAAATATTTAACATCACTCCAAGATAAAATGAGAAGGAAAATAGCAGGCCGGAAGGAAGATTTACTAGGATTTGGAGGAAGAATCACTTTAATTTCACATGTTTTACAAACCACATTGGTGCACATTATATCTATTATTCATCCTCCCAGGAAATTTACGAATAAACTTGAAATGGAAATGGCAACTTTCTTATGGGGTAAAAAAGATGGGAAGTGGAAAATTCATTGGAAAAACTAAGAAGATATATGTTATCCAAAAGCAGAAGCAGGTCTAGGAATAACCCCTTTACAGGATATGGCCACCACCTGGGACTGCAAAGGGTGGTGGAGATTGAAAGAAAATGAAACCCTCTGGGCAAAATATATGAGGGAAAAATACCTAGAACAAAATAATAAGTGGATTAAGTAGGCATCAAACAGCTAGAGAGCACTGGAGAAGCAGAAGGAGATAGTAGATTCACATTCAATACGGAAAAAGAGTGGTTGGAAATGGACCCTCACACCTCAAGGTGATTTAACACTGAAATCTGTGAAGGAATTGATCAGGAAGAAAAAACCTAGTAAGCCTTTATCTAAATGGGTCTGGAAGGCAGGTATACCGTAGAAAATTTGCTCGCTAGCATGTAAAGTGTTAGCGAATGCGCTTCCAGTGGATACCAATGTGCAAAGAAAAGGTATTAAAATGGTATCGAGATGCGAATGCTTTTTTGAGGCAGTAGAGACCACGGATCATTTATTTTCGGAAGGTAAAATTGCTATAGAAGTTTGGAAGGAACTAGAAGAAAATAAACATATTAGTAACAAAGAGAATGTTTTAATAGAAAGAATTAAAAAATGGGACTAGGCAACCTCTAGCAGTCCCATTAGAAATTGACTTAACCAAAATTTACCTCATGTAATAATATGGTGCATCTGGAAAGCTTGAAATAAGAGTAGATTTGAAGGCTTAAAGATGAATTCAAGTGAAATAATACAAGAAATCAGACAAATACTAAGTAATCTATCTAATATAAAGCATATAACGGTAGATAATAAATTTACTCAAAAGTTAGAGGAGAAAGGCTGGGACCTCACCACAAATAAGATTAATTATTATTGGGTAAGAAGCATAAGCTGGGATAGGCCTACGGAAAAAAAATTCTCCCTAAATACGGATGGAAGCTTTAATAGGGACACAGGAATCGCAGGGGGAGGGGGGGGGGGGGTAATAAGGGATTCTAAGGGTATTGTCATGAAAGCCTTTACGTAGGTTAGTGTAGCATTCTCGGCTCTCCATTCGGAGATCAAAGCTTTGCAAACAGGTTTATATGTCTATAAAAAACTAGAAATTAGAAATATACAAATTCAGGTAGATTCAATGCTATTGGTGGACTTAGTAGATAGGAGGATATCTCTCTAGAGGTATGAAGAAGAGTTAGAAATAATAATTAATCTTATTAAAGAGTTGAATGCATCAATATTGCATATATATAGTGAGACAAACACATTGGCAGATAATCTCGCTAGATTAGGCACAGAAAGAGGAGTAATGGAATATGAAATGGATTCTATGCCATAAAATTAAAGGGGCTAGTGAAATTAGATATGATAGTCTTCCCTTATTTAAGAATTAGAAAGGGTAGAATAGTAGAGAGAGATAAAAAAGGAGATTAGGCTAAAGAGAAAACTAAGCTGTTAGAAGGAATGGAGGTAGTCGGTAGGGGAATTTCTGTCCCTACAGTTTCAGGTTTGTTTAGAAAGGAATCTAGGAGGGAGGAAAGAAATAGAATGTATATTTGTCTTTATTTTTTCTTTTTCTTTTCTTGGTTTTCTTAGCAGCACAGGAATTTCAAAGTGGTAGAGTCTACAATGTGGTTTGGTTGCAACACTGTATTTGTCTCTGTTTTAAGAGTTTATGTTCATGTTATGTGATGGGAGTATTATATAAGATTTTGTTGTAAGGTCATGTGTTAATTTTCATTTTACGATAATAGTTTATTAGGAATTCTGTTCATAGAGTAGGGTATGCTGTCATTTAGATTCAGAAAATACAGCACACGTGATGAAGGGATAGCCTAGTTCTTGAAACAGCATATAAAGTGTAGAGTGCAGCATATATAGTGAAAGCCAAGGCTCCGGAACAGCATATAAAGTGTAGAGCTAGAGGGAACAAGATTCAAAGGCCTGGAAAAAATGGTTGATGCAGAAAAAGTGTAGCATGAAGGTTGTTTATGCAACAAAGTATCAGGTATGTAAGGAAGATAAATCCCTATGCAGAAAAATGTTTGTTGTGCAGGTTTTGGAGCTGTCAATTGACTTATATAAGGAGGATCATGAAGGGAAAGTTAGCAATAAGGAAGAGGGCAGATAACCGGGTAAAAAGTTCAGAATGGAAGCTAAGAAATAACTCAAGATATTTAAACAAATAAGCTCAAAGCGAGCACACGTGCTCATATTAAAATTAGGCTTTGTTCTTTGTCTCTTTTTTTTTCATTAAAGTGAATGGGTGTAAGAGGGATAAGGGTAGATTTTAGCTTGTAAAAAAGATATTCCTCCGCCAAAAGAGAGGGTTAAAATTAATAAACAACTTTTTAAAAAAAATATATATATATATTTATTTATTTATATATACTAATTAGAGATACAACGAATTAAAGACATCAATTAATACTTAATCAATACAAAGGATGTAAAGTAATTAATTTAGCAAAAATTATAGATATGACCATCACTTGCATAATATTTTCTGATTAAATATTAAATATAAAGCTACATTATGGCAAGAGTAGCTAGAGAGGTCTTTTTTCACAATGCCCAAAGAGTCCGTGTGACAAAAAAATGGCATTAAATCAAAGTCAAAATTTTGAAAGTCATTATTAAATGACATGTTTCATCTTGTTTTATTTTTTGTTTTGATTTAGTAGTACAATATTATTTTTGATAATTTCTAATTTTTAGTATATGTGACAAAAAAATGGCATGTTTTTTGTGTATAGAAGAAATTTATCCTAATAATTTAGTAATTTACGTAAAGATTATTTACATATGCATCAATTGATACCTAAATAATGCGAAGGAAGTGAGCTTATTAATTTAGCAAACATTATAGATATGACCATCACTTATATATTTTTTCCAATTACATATTTTAAAATAAAGCTACATTATGGCAAGAGCAGCCCGAGAGGTCTTTTTTTCACAATGCCTAAATAGTCTGTGTGACAAACAAATGGTATTAGATCATAGTCAAAATTGTGAAAGTCATTATTAAATGACATGTTTCATCTTGTTTTATTTTTTTTTGATTTCATTTAGTTGTACAATATTATTTTTGATAATTTCTAATTTTTAGTATATGTGACAAACAAAATGGCAAGTTTTTCGTGTACAATAAAAATTTATCCAAATAATTTAGTTATTTACATAAAGATTATTTACATACACATCAATTCATACCTAAATAATACGAAGGAATGAAATTTATTAATTTAGTAAAAATTATAGATATGAATATCACTTATATACTTGTTCCAATTAGATATTAAACTGATAAATTAATTTTTTGTATTGGAAATGCCTATATTCATTTTCTATGATGGTTGTTAGATTACATTATATGTTATTTTTAATTTAATATTTTATGAGCAGACATGACACATTAAAATATTATTTAATACATTAAAAAATAAAAAATGCTTCATTTTTATAAGAGTAGCCCAAGAGGGGTGCTCTTGCCAATTTCTAGTTTTTTGTATATGTGACAAATAAATTGACAAGTTTTTTGTGTATAGAAGTATATTAGTACACATGTTTCATTGTAACAAATTAAAAATATCATGTAAATCAAACATTGACTGTACTAAATAAGCAACTTCACATGCACCACACATTTACTACTTAGGATATATATATACTGTATGCATATTTTTTAAAAAAACTGAATGGTTTACTCTATTACTAATCAAATTATCTTTCATATTACTTATGCGAACATTATATAATGATGGAACAATTACTTATTATAAATATATACACGAAATAAGTCACCATGCATGGGCAGTGTGCTTTGAGAATGCATGGTATCTTGTTCTTCTTTGAAATTCACATATTAAATAAGACATCAAACTTATTATAATTACTCTATTACTAATCAATTAATTCAAATATTATTTCCAGTTGGTACCCACCTTTTTGCCAAAAATATTGATCTACATGATATTTGCCAAAAATAAATACAATTATTATTAAAGATAATAAAGTATCTCAACTTATCTAAACACTCAACTCAACTATATTCCTAAAAGTCATTGTGAAAATAAATAAATATTTACTCGTACAAAATTGACATTGAGAATATATAATTCTAAAATATATTTTTTTGTGATAGGTCTCACAATATATCATACAAACATCTCTAACACTTGGATTCAATATTCTCGATTTGAATAGAAATGAATGACTAAGAAAAAATAATCTTTAATACTACTATCACATACTCACACACACTTCATTGTGGCCATCTTTGGATGAAGTTTTTTTAAACACAATCTCTGATACCATATAAAAATCTACTAAAAATTAATTCAAACAAAATGTTAGAAAGAAAAAAAATACAAATATACTCAATCAACAAATGTAAAAAACCTAATGTATATATAAATCAAAAATTTACATGGAAAACTCATATTTTGGTTACTTTAACTACTAAGTAAAAATAATTTTAAAAAAATAAAATTGTTATAATAATTATTATATATTTACATGAATATATTTAACCTCAAAATATTACTTTTTTGATACATATTATATTTTAAAATACAATTCTACAAAATTTAGACCTTACTTCCTTGAGCATGTAATGAACCAAAAAATTTGTTATACTAGAATATACTTAACCTCGAAATAGTATAATTAAAATGAATAAAAATTTGATTGAACTATTAAAAAAATTTTTATAGGAACCAAATGTTTCATGATAATTTTGAAATATATAATTCTAATTATAAATTAGTAGATAAATCATATCTCTGACCAATTAGATATAAATTTTGAAATATATAAATTTCTGAATATTTGAAAGTACCTATTTTGCAAAATAACTTTTGTAGACATGAGAAAATAATATTTAATATCATTGGGTATACATTCAATAAAAATTTGAGTACTAAAAAAGAAAATATTTGTTACCCTCCAATTACAAATATAGACCATATTAGTGTTAAATTTATATTCTTTAAGATGATGGGGTTTTAAGATTATATTTTAATTATTAATGTTGATGAAAAATTGAAGACTTATCCATTGAAAATTAGATATAAAGGCTTCTACAGGTTATCTAAAGAATTGTGTATTTCCATTCTTAGCATCTTTCAAAGTTATTACATCACATTATCAAAAATTTTAAATCTCTATAAATCTTTATTTTTTTTCAATAATATTGTAAGATGTTAAGATTTGTACTAATTAAAATGAAGAAATTTCTAATAAAAAAGTTTTTTACCCATCAATTTCTCTCTGGGTATTATTCCTATTCAATCAAATTTATTGAGTTCAAATAGTCATGAAATTCAAGAGCAAGATATCTTTCATATTAGAAAAAATATGATGAGAAAACTTCTTATTCAAACCATTGATAAGTTTCTTGTAGAGACTAAATGATCATGAAGATGATTTTGTTAAATTTAATTTTTCAATTATTCTCTGAATGATATAACAAAGTTATACTAGATATCCTATCAAAGAGATTTTATCTTACTCTAAATTTCCTATTCAATAAAATTTGGGATACCACAAATTTTTTTTCAACATACCCTTGCATTATGACTACCAACATATCATGTGAGGAGAAATGTATGACCTTCACTCTATCTATATACTATTATTCTTAAGAGGTTATCACAAGTAATTTATTTGTTAATTTTAAATAATAATAATAATTTTTCTAAATAAACTTGGAAATGAACAACTCATAAAACAACCACCCAATTTTCAAGAGGTTCCAAAATGGATTTTATTGAGCTAAAGTAGTCTTTGAGAACTTAGTTTTATAATTTTTTTTTCAATTATAACTTATTTTTTGTTACACAAATATATTTCAAACATCTTTCTTTTATTGGAGTTCTCATGTTAGAATTATTTTTTTATTTATTCATATTGATCATTATTATAAATAAATGATCATGTGGTAAATAACCACATTAAAAATGTGATGAATGATAAAAATCATATCACTCAATGTCCTATATAAATTTAATTTGTGAGTATATAAACAAACTTTATAAAGATCATTATTAACATCAATATATTTTATCATGTTATTTCATAAATATTATATTATTATTACTATATATGAAATAATTTTTTTCTGATATAATTTCAAATAAAATACATTGTAAGTCGTAGGTACTTTCTTGAAATTATAATTATAGGTCATCAAAATATACTTTTATTTTGACAATAAAATGTTATAAATATTTTTACAAAATTAAACTCTTAGATAGTACATTAAATTAACTATCAAACAATTATTATCAAATATATTATATTATCAGAATAATAAGTTATTTTTGAGAGTATACTCGATAGTTACATATGAACATTATTCTTTAAAAAATTTAATATTTAATGAAATCTCTAATACTTCATATCTTTTTTAGAAATTTTACTGATACTCATGAGATTGATTATTCAAATTATAGTTTGATATCAACCGCCAACAAAAAATTATTATAAATTATTATATTTGTTTTATAAATAATTGTATCTCTTAAAAAAATAAAACATACAAAATAATTGCATGATTTTGTGCAAAAAAAAATTTTCACATCATAAATACTCTAACTTATAAGCTTTTTTGAATTATATATTTGATTAGAGAGAGTGAATTTTCAAGGTCTTTAAAAAAATTATTTTTTATTATGACTGATGGAATCATACACATAGTTTCCAATGGCATTTTCTACGAAAAAATAAAACATATAGATATTTATTTTCAATTCATCAAAAAATGCAAAATAAAATAGGTGGAGTATTATTGTTCATACTTGTATTAAAGATCAGGCTCAAACATTTTTACTAAGCACTATAATGATCACCATTTTTTTTGAGTTGAGTATATATAATATATTATATATTCATATACCTACTTGATAAGATTCGATGAGATCATGACATGATATTTCTATCATACCATGTGTCAATTATTAAAAATAGTATTATTATCAATCACATATATTTTTTTAATGAACACATGTCACCCCAAGTTGGTAATTTATTAATGCTTGTCTTTTACCACAGAAAAATGGAGAAACTAATTGGCATTTTTTAATGATCAAGACAGACAACTAGAAAAACTGAGTTCATGTTTTTGGGCAGAACTTACATACCAAAGAGCTTTCCATCAATTCCTGTGTTGAAAATTAGAACATAGAAATCGATCCACTGTTCATTAATGTCATCCAACATATCTAGTTGGAGTATTAACATGACATGCCAAGGTGAATGTTTGGGAACTCGGCCATGTTTTACCAAAAAATGGAACAACAAAATTATACAGTGAAATTGAAGGCATGAAACCTGACACCCAGAAATCTGACCTGTTTAGTTATGTTATTCATGTTAATTTTATAAACACTCTTTTTATATTCCATCTCTGACAAGAGAAAACAAATCAAAGATTCACATTGTGTTCTACTCATTGAATTACCAACAAACACAATCCTCTTATTCCTCAAACTTTCTAAAATATCATGCACATCTAACCTTGGAATATGACAGTCCGTAGGTTTCCATCTCCACCTCAGATACTGCCTATCATTCCTTCCATTTCTTAGACAATTAAATCCCTACATTACAAAAGGGCATTCTAAAGCATTGTGAAGAGGATAGCTATTATCTACGATCCAATTTCCATTAAAGTGACAATTCCCCAAAGAATCTTTATATTTTGAAACCAAAAGCTCATGTTGTCCAAGTGTCAGGCTCGTTAGGACATAAATATAGCTCCCACAAATAGCAAGTGAAAAAGAGACACATAGTCCTATCACAACAAGTACACAAATCATTTGAAAGACCGAACTTGATTGATATTGCACTTTCGAAGTTGCAATGGTCGAAGATTTAGGGCTAAGAATAACTATTCCACTTTGATTGAATGATTTTCTCTTGCCAAAGGTATTCGTCGTCTCATCACATGATAGTGCTGTTATTCTTCAGGATACACGTACACTGAAAAAAAAATAATCGAAGATTACTATCAGTAAAGATATCTCAAGTACAGAATTGGTTCGAATCAAAAAATGCTTATCTAACCGTTAACAAATGACATACCAACTTGACGAGATAGATTCAAACGGATTGATCCATTCTAAGACAAAAATCAAAGAAAGAATTGCTCGCATTTAACAATTGGAGAAATATTTGATGGTTATCATTTAGGGCACCTTGATAATGGGAAAAACTGGAAGAAACAAGGCACAATCATTGATTGAGAAAGAATTTTTAAGAAGTCACATGTACTCCTGGATATATATACATGAAGCACAACGGAACGATATCGAAGTGAGTTGTGATAGAGGTGGCGGGGAACGGAGGGCCAGAAGAATGGAGACCATGATCAACCCTACGACACTAAGGGATTCATGATTCACAGTTAAGAAAACTAGCTTCCAGGCACTAGAATCCAGTACCACAATTCAACAAAATTTACTTTTTTTTCTGAATGAATAAGTAAAATAGCATCAAATTTAAAATATTTAATAAAAAATCTATAATACTATTTAAGCTTTAAAAAAATTGCATCAAAACTAAAAATATATAGATACTCTTAAATGAAATTACCCTTTTAAAAATGTAATATCAACTTTAAAAAATAAAAAAAAGAAGAGTGTATTGATTATACCACATATCATATACTATATTCATCATGTTTTGTTATATAAGCATTATAAATATGGTTAAAAAATAAAAAGAAAATAAACAGAATAAAAACAATAAAAAAATAAAAAAATAAAAAAAATAAAAAAATAAAAAAATAAAAAAATAAAAAAATAAAAAAATAAAAAAATAAAAAAATAAAAAAATAAAAAAATAAAAAAAATAAAAAAATAAAAAAATAAAAAAATAAAAAAATAAAAAATAATAAAAAAAATAAAAAAAAATAAAAAAAATAAAAAAAAATAAAAAAAAATAAAAAAATAAACAAAATAAACAAATAAATAGATAGTTATAATAATATATAGATAAACAGATAGATAGATAAATGTATTGATTGAGAGAGAGACAAATAGATATACAAATATATAGATAAATAGATAGATAGATAAATAGATAGAATAAGACAAATAGATATACATATAGATAGAAAGATAGATAGCCATATAGATATACAAATATATAGACATATATATAGATAGATATATAGAGACAAATAGATATATAAATAAAAAGATAGATAGACAAATAGATAGATAAATATATTAACAGATGGATAAATAGATGGATAGATAGATAGATAGATAGACAGACAAATAAATAGATAAATGAATAAATAGATAGTTAAATAGATAGACAAATAGATAAATAGATAGAAATAGAATAGATTGATAGATTGATAGACAAATAGATATACAGATATATAGACACAGATAGATTGATTGATAGACAAATAGATATACAGATATATAGACACATAGATAGATAGATAGACAAATAGATAAACAGATAAATAAATAGATATATAGATAGATAGATATTAGACAGACAGAAAGATAGATAGAAAGAAAGATAGATAGATAGGTAGGTAGGTAGATAGATAGATTGATTGACATATAGATAGAAAGATAGATAGAGATATAGATGGACATATAGATAAATAGATAGTTAGATTGATAGATAGATAGGTAGATAGATAGATTAATAGACAAACAAACAGATAGATAGATACACATATAAATATAAAGATAAATTGTTAGTTAGAAAGATATATAGACATATAGAGAGATTTATTGATAAAAAGATCGATGGATAGATAGTTAGATAGATATATAAACAAGTAAATAGATAGATTGAAAGATAGATAGATAGACAGATAGATAGACAGATAGATTGACATATATATAGATAGATAGACATATATATAGATAGATAGACATATATTTAGATAGATAGGTAGACACATATATAGATAGATCGATAGATAGATAGAAAAATAGAAAGATAAAAAAATAGATAAATAGATTATTTTATAGAAAAATATATAGATAGATAGATAGATAGACAGACAATTAGATAGATAGATAGACAATTAGATAGATAGATAGATAGTTAGATTAATAGTAACATAGATAGATAGTGTAATAGATAGATTGATAGACAAATTGGAATATAGATTGATATATAGATTAATGGATAGATTGATAGATATATAGATAGATAGACAAATATATAGACAAATAGCTAAACAAATAGATATATTGATAGATAGATAGTCAAATAGATAGACAAATAGATAGACAAATATATAAATAGATAGATAGAGAGTAAGATAGACTGATAGATAGACAAATAAAATAGAGTAATATAGAGAGATAGATAGATATTTAGATAGATAGATTGAAATATAGATAGGCACATCGAGAGAAATATAGATAATTGATAGATTGAAAGATCTTTAGATAGAAATAATTATAGATATTTAAATAAATAGATATATAGATAGATAGATAAATAGATAGATAGATAGATAAATAGATAGATAAATTAATAAATAAATAGATTGATAGAGAGATATATAGATAGATAGCTAGACAGACAAACCAATAGATAGATAGATAGACAGATAGATAGACAGATAAACTTATAAATAGATAGACATATATACACATAGAAAGAAAGAAAGATAGATATATTGACAAATATATAGTGAGATATATAGATAGATAATTAAAAAGATTAATAGTCAAAGAGATAGATAGATAGACTAACAGATATATAGACCTAATGATAGAAATATGGATAGTGTTGGATATATATTTTGTTTTGATAAATAACTTTGTATAACTAAAATGTTTTCTCTTTCATTATTTTTTTAAGTGCAGGAAGTAAAATTTTCAATGGTTTTGAATGCAACAATAGCACAATAATAGAAGTCCCACTGCTTGTTAAGTGGGCCAAAAAAATTTTAGAAGCATAAACCTATCCATCCAAGTGATCTGACCTGCTCTGTTATTGATATAAATTATTTTTATTACTATTTTTGTGTTGTTGTAATTTTTGCTTGTAGAACTGTTCATCTCCTTTTTCTCCTTTCTGCATAATTTTTATCGTGAGTACTACTCACAAATTTGTAAGACTTGTTTTAGTTATAATTAGTAAATGCATATTTATTTTATGGTGGATGTAGCTAGTCGTTCTGAATGACTAGTGAACCACATTAATTTTTGTGTTTCTATTGTTGTTTGATTTTGTTTCTAATGGGTTGTTGGATTGTTGTTGTGGATATATATTTTTTTGTTCTCTTCTTCTTCTTCTTCTAATCTATGAAATTACAAATGTTGGAAGTAGAATTACCCTACAAATAGTTAAATAGATAGATAGACAAATATATATAGACAGATGGATAGATGGTTAGATTTTTAGATAAATAGAAAGAATGATTGATAGATTTATAGATAGATAGATAGAGAGTCAGATAAATATGCGGATAGATAAAAAGATAGATAGACATGTAGATAGACAATTAATTTGACAATTATATAGACAGACAGATAGATAAATAAATTGATAGATAGATAGATAGATAGAATGATAGATAGATAGACATAAAGATAAAAATATAGATAGATAGATAGATAGATAAATATACAGATAGATCAAAAGATAAATAGATAGATAGACAAATAGATAGATAGATAGATAGAAATACAAATAGATAGATAAATAGATTCATAGATAGATAGAGAGATAGATAGACATATAGATGGACAAATAAACATATATATATATATATATATATAGATAGATAGAAAGTTAGATTGATACATTTACAGACAGATTGATTGATTGATTGACAAATAAATAGATAGATAGATAGTCAGATAAATATGCGGATAGATAAAAAGATAGATAGACAGCTAGATAGACAATTAATTCGATAATTAGATAGATAGAGAGACAGACAGACAGATAGATAGACAAATAGTTTAAAAAATAAATAGATACATAGGCAGATAGATTAACAAACATACAGACAGACATATAGATAAATAGATAGATAGAATGATAGATAGATAGACATATAGATAAAAATATAGATAGATTGAAAGATAGATAGATAGATAGTTAAATATACAGAAAGATCAAAAGATATATAGATAGATAGATATATTAAAAAATAGATAGATAGATAGAAATACAAGTAGATAGATAAATAGATACATATATAGATAGAGAGATAGATAGACATATAGATGGACAAATAAACATATATATAGATAGATAGATAGATAGAAAGTTAGATCGATACATTTACAAATAGATAGATTGATTGATAGACAAATAAATAGATAGATAGATAGTCAGATAAATATGTGGATAGATAAAAAGATAGATAGACAAGTAGATAGAGATTTAATTCGACAATTAGATAGACAGACAGATATACAGATAGATAGACAAATAGTTTGAAAAATAAATAGATACATAGGCAGTTTGATAGACTACCATACATACAGACATATAGATAAATAGATAGATTTAATGATAGATAGATAGATAGACAGATAGATAAAAATATAGATAGATAGAAAGATAGATAGAGAGATAGATAGATAGATAGATATATAGATAGTTCAAAAGATAAATAGATAGATAGATAGATAGACAAATAGATAGATAGACAAATAGATAGATAGACAAATAGATAGATAGATACACAAATAGATAGATAAATAGATACATAGATAGATAGAGAGATAGATAGACATATAGATGGACAAATAAACATATATATAGATAGATAGATAGAGAGAAAGTTACACGGATACATTTACAAATAGATAGATTGATTGATAGACAAATCAATAGATAGATAGATAGATAGATCAATAGATATATAGATAGTTAGATAGTTAGATAGGTAGATAAATAGACAAATAGATAGGAGATAGATAGATAAATAAACAAATAGATAGATAGACAGAAAGATTGATAAATAAATAGATAGATAGAAAAATTAATAGATAGTTGATAGACATAAAGAAAGATATACAAATAGACAAATAGATAGATAGATAGACAAATAGGTATATTGATACATAGTTAGATTGATTGATTGATTGATTGACAGATTGATAAACTTAATGATATAGAGATTGATATACATATTGATAGATAAATTGATAGATAGATAGATATATAGAGAAATTGATATTCAGATTTATAGATGAATAGATAAACAGATATATTGATGGATAGAAAGATTGATAGATAAATGGATAGATAAAGAGATAGATAGAAGGACAAATAAATGGATAATTAGACAAATAGATAAATGGATAATTGATAGATAGATAGATGGATAGCTAGATGGATAGATCAATAGTTAGATAGACAGATAGATACAAAGATAGATAGACATATATATAGACAGATATATAGATACATAGATCGATAGATATAAATATAGATATAAAGAAAGATATATAGACATATATCTTTCTTTATAAATTGACATATAGATTGCTAAATAGTTAGATAAATTGACAGATACTTAGACAAATAGATTGACAGATAAATAGATAGATTACTAGAGAGTTAGTTAGATAGATAGATTTGACTGTTAGATAGATTGTTCAATAGACAGATAGATTAACAGATAGATAGATAAATAGATAGCTATACATATAGATAGACAAATAGATAGACATATAGATAGATTGATTGATAGACATACAAATAGATAGAAAGATATATACATAGATAGATAGATACATAGATACATAGACTAATTGATATCCAGATTAACAGACATATAGATAGATAGAAAAATATAGAGACAAATAGACAAAAAAATAGACAGGATAATAGATAGATTGATTAATTCACAAACAGATAGACAAAGATATATATATATATATATATATATAGACAGATAGATAGATAGACAGATAAATTGACAGATAGACAACTGTTAGATTGATAAATTTTCAAATAGATAGAAAGATATATCGACATAATAGCTAAGATTATGTTCCTAGCTATTATAAAATATTCCATTGATAAAATAGAATAGTGATGGATTTTCCCCCAAATTTATCCAGAGATAATGTACTCGTCGCAAAAAAATTATCAAAAAAAAAAATTCCCTAGCAAATTTTTGAATGACTGAAATTCCCTAGCTAATTATATTTTTTTCCTTGTTAATTTTGATCATTATTAAAGGTAGTAATTAATATCTTTCGACTAAATATATACAGAAAATTTCTTAGCTAAATTAGGGAGGGAATAATCCCTATCTATTTTCATTCCAAAACTATTTTCATAATTTTATATTTTTTACAAAAAATTGTAATTACATTTTTAAAATTTTTACTTTAAATTCAATAAAAACATATACTATAAACCATTTTTTATAATTAAATAAAAAAAATTATTTCTGATATTATTCTGATACAATAATTACATAGTTAAAATAATATATATCATTGGTATATAATCATTTAAAACTAAATTATCATCCTTATCATTAGTTGGTACATTTGTGCTAGCCTCTCCTACATGGTTTCTCTACTAGAACTCGATATGATATCTGTTGCATCAAGCCCACTAACTGTGACTCCATATAGGACATCTACTATTGAATTGCATTCATAATTTATTTTTGTTCATTTGTTTCATTTGTTTCAATTACTTGTTGTTCGACCATTTCATCCATCATTGTTGTGACAAAGGAACTAGAAGCATGACTTCAAAACCCACACCCTTTGAGCCGATGTCATACATTTGCTGCTTCTTCTAACATTATATGGTCTCCAAATATAAACAATCATAGTTATTTGGTTGAATTTTCATAGAACTTTAAACTGGCTGAGAATTAGCTATCATACATTCCTCCACGAAGTACTATCATAAAATATAATAAAATATTGTGCTAGATATAAATAAAATAAATCATATATTTTTTATTCCACACAACTTTCAAAATTTACGATAGTATTCCAAAGTTTATTAATATAATAGATTATTTATAGCAATTATCTGAGACTTGTTGTCAACAAACTACCCATTTGCTTTCTTCACATGCATCTTCTTGAAAATCTTATAAAAATTGCAATCTTGACCAAATTCTCTGGCCTAAAGTATGTATTTATTAAGTCAAAAAATAATATATGTTGAAAAATTTTAGCTTTAATTGTAAAAACAAGCAAATATTTGAATTAATTGGACTATTATGCAAATTGCGAAATATATAAATGATTTAAAGTTATAAATTATACCAAATCTCGAGCATGCTCAATGCTCAATGCTCAACTTTGACCCTCCTATATGGTGAGACATTCCTGTACTATGTCTAGCTACCTCAATCCTTTGGTTTTTGTTGGATATCTCTAATTTTTTCTTCACTTTTGGCTCCTCCCAATACTTAAGCCAATCGGGCCACTCATCCTCAGGCATTAAATTAGGCCTATCTTTTAGAATCTCCAATTTATGGACAAAATTTGAGTATCATTTGGCAGATTTTCTCTCTCACAATGACTTTATCTATCCATCAAATTGGGCTACCCATGTACACAGATTCTATATATAGAAAATTCACAAAAAAACTATATTAATAACAATGACATAATTCTTTTATGCTTAAATATTAATTAACATAATAGTTAACTAATTAGATAATTAATTTTTAATGCTTTTGTTTCTTTGTTTTACCTAAAAATCATAAAAGTTAGCCTCTTTTGTTGATTCAGAAACTTTCTTCCATGAGAATGCTTTGAAATCAACTATTTTCTTGAATGACTTTGTATTTATAGCCGAATAGTTGTAAATGGAATGAAACTATAAAAATAATCACGTAACATTGAAAATAAGAAATTCATAACTATATATAAAAACAAAACCACTAACAGGGATATTGTAATTTTTTATTAAAGTAATATTTACATATTTCTTATACCTCCCACCCACACTCTCTTTTACTAACTTAGCACAGCCTGAAGAGAAAGCGACAACATTTGATGATGTTAATGGTGTTGTAAATGAGGCAACAACTAATGATGTAAAATGTGGTGTAAATGATGGTGATAGATCAAAAGTGTGTGTAGGAGGGACAATGAATGGGGGCCTTATATGTAATAAAGGTGATGGTAAATGTGTCAATGATGGTGATGGTGATGGTGATGTTGAAGTCTAGATACGGTGGGTATGAGATGATACTACTTGTACAAAAGGACATAAAATACAAGATGAATCTCATCCATGTATGCATCCACGTACACCTCCACCACACCCATTTCCTTTATGCGCCATCTACTATACAAAAGTAAAAACATTGAACAAATAATAGAGTTATAATGAAAACATAAATTGATATTGTATGATGAACAACCATGCATTTAAAAATAACAAACAACAATGGATTGAAACAAAATATAGAATGTCTTTGAAACTATAATATTCTAATACAATTTTAACAGTTTAATTATCAGTATCACTATCATCTTCTAATGGATCTTCTGATATTTCATCTGATTATGATGGAAGTTCCAACTAATCTTTAGATAGAAAATGATCATCTTCATTTTTTATTAGGCCACCATATAAGTCACATAAGCTTTCTAGATCTTCATCTACATGCACATGCTCAATATTATTTATGTCATTTTCTTGAAATGATAGTGCAATAGCTAAGTTCGCACTTCATTGTTGAGATGTTGGTACTTCAAAATTTGATCGAGCTTTGATTTTTCAAATGGCCCGCCAGTCATACTTATCACGAGAAAAACTTAGGTACGTACAATAATATACGTGAGTGGCTTTAACTCCCACAATAAATGGCTCATATTGATTAAATCTCTATTTATGATTAACATTCACTAGCTTATAATACGAATGAATCTTTGTACCCACATTTTGTGTAGGATCAAACCACTTATATTTTAATAATACAATCATATTATTTTTTAGTCCAAGATACTCCAACTCAATAACCTCTACTATTTGATCATAATAATCAATCTCATCCACGCTATAACTTGAGCCTTTAAAGCATACACCACTGTTCATACTTGCTTTAGAAAAACCATGCACTATTGTGTGAAATTAATATCAAATGACAAACTACCCACAATAGCTTGTCACATATCTAGATGGGACTTTACTTAGAAAATGTATGAATATGTTAGAATCTTCATTTGAAGGATCATTTTCATGTTGCATAAATTCAACAAATGATATTAAAAAATATAAGATACTAATAAATCATATTATTCAAAAAATTAAGGCTTAATAATTCTCACATAGTTTTTGAACTAATTCACAAATTTTGTTTCTAGCATAGAATCAACCTCATGGCTTGGAATGGTTGGTTGCCTATGTTTTAACTACTCAACATAAACACTGCACATATACTAACAGAGAGAGAATAATTGATATCAATTTCTAATTATTCCTATTCAAGACAAAATTATCCTATGATTAAACCTGCAACCATTTTTTGAATAACATAGCTCTGGGCATACATATTTAATATATAGTGCAACCTCCTCACAATTAACTAAAACATAGCTCTGGGTTGCTTTGTACTCTTCATCTATCATACATCTTTTCTTTGTTCTTCCAATTGCTCTTCCAAGGTGCTTGAAGATAGAGAACTTGTCCTTAGATTTATCTTCTGTCAGCACATGACCTTCATAATTCTGAGGCACATTTATATTCTTTGTATTAACATGTTCCTCAAAATAATAAGAACAAAAAGATGATGCATCTTCTACTAAATATGCATTGCAAATTGAACCTTCAAATTTTTCCTTGTTTCTAACATTCAATTTCAACTTATGAAGATACCTACAACCATTAATTTAGGTCTCAATTAAATCAAATTACAATATTAATTTATGCTTGAAATAATAAAATAGAGCTACTTATATATATTTACCTTTCAAAAGGATACATCCACCTGTATTGCACTATCTAGGCTATTTTTCCTTCAAAAGTCAAGTGGATCGGTAAATGCTCCATTGAGTCAAAAAAAACTTGGTAGGAATATCTGTTCAAGCTTACAAAGAATGAGAGGTATGTCATTCTCTAGTCTCACCATGTCATCTATCTTGATTGTGATTATGATTATCTATTTGAAGAATAAACTAAGTTCTATAAGGACATTCCAAACACTTAGGGAAAGTATTTCACGGAAAGCAATTGGTATTATTCTATGCATAAATACATGACAGTCATGACTTTTATTCCAAATATCTTAAGCTTCTTCATATCCAGACATTTGCCCATATTTGACATATATCCATTAGGAAATTTCAAATTTTTAACCCATTCACACAATGTCTGTCTTGGCTTTTTATTAAGTGTGTAACAATCCTTAGGGTATTTTTCTATCGCCTCATTCTGTTTCAATCCAAGGTACCAATAGAAATCATTCAACTTTTATCTTGATTATAAAGCATCATTTGTTTATCCATCTACATTTAGGACAATGTTGAAAATATTGTTAAGCACATTTTTTTCAATATACATTACATCCAAGTTAAGACAAATTAAATTGGACTTCCAATTAGGGAAGTCCCAATAAATAGTACATTTCCTCTAGCCATATATTTTTCATATCGATCCATTAGTTCTAATAGCATCCATTTCAGTAACCTTCTTCCGACCCAAACTCTGAATCTTTGTCAAGATATCATCTCCTGAACATACAACTGCTGGAACTATCATCATTGTTTTATTTTTTTGAAATGCATGTAGTTCTATTTATATGGAATGGATGATTTGTAGGTAGAAACTTATTATGGTTAACAAACAATGACTATTTATCACTGAATATGAGAGAAAAAGAATCATACTTGTCCATGCAATACAGGCATGCTAATTGTCCTACATTACTCCAACTAGTTAATATTTAATATTATGGATAATTTGCTTCTTTGAGATGTCATATGTATTCATGCCAACATCCCACAAATAATTCAACTCTGCTTTAGAATGGTGTGAAAAAAAATACAACATGTCTTTCGGATTTTAGGCCATGGAACCAATATTGGCTGAAACATATATTGCTCCTTCATACATAACCATGGAGGCAAATTGTAAATGTCACTATCACTAGCCATGCAGGATACTATTGTCTATATTGGCCAAATGGCCAAAAACCATCAGTGTAGAGACCCAATCTCACATTTTGACTTTCAGTAACAAAATCTTGATGTATATGATTAAAATGCTTCTGAACAAGTAAATCTGATGGATAATGCATCATCCCATGTTCAACCTCATGCTCAGAATGCCACCTAATATCATGTGGTGTACCATTTGATGCATATAATCTCTAGAATCAAGCAAATAAAGAGAAGTAATACATCTTTTTATATGAAGCATTCATCTTCTATCGCATATCTGCAACATGAGGTGCTTTCTTAAACCAAGGATGATCACAAAACTTATAGATAATTAAATCATTATCACCACCCCAATATAATATACATTCATTGAAACAATAATATATTTTTTCAACTAGCAGACCCATACCTCATAGTAACTTCTTAGTGATGTAAAAGTTGTTAGCGACCAGTTTATTATCTAGAACAATATCTTTCATCAGTTCTATAACCTAATCAAATAATTTCATAGATATATGATTTTATAACTTAATGCTCATAAGTCAAGCCACAAGTGACAGTTGTGAATCTATTTCACAACTAGGCCACAACCAATTATTTACAGCTTGAAGCATATCATAAAATTTCTTAGCTTCAAGATTAGGTGGTTCATCCATATAATTCATATTAAAGTCAGCACCAGTAGCTTCCATTACCATTCCATGGTATGTGTTTGATGTTTCTTCACTACATACATATGATTCAGTAGCCTCATTTTGGTCAATATTCACAGCCATTGTACTTTCCCATTGATAAATCAAAACAAAATAATTTGGTACAAAGCCATATTTGGCCACATGGTATCTAATCGTGGTTACATCATGAAAAGACATATTCTAACACTTGTAGTTATTACATGGAAACTTATTTTTATCTCTGTCCATCCATATTGATTGACTACAAGCAAATTTGATGAAGGTTTCTAGCTCGCTCAAAAAATTTTTATTCAAAATTCCATCCATAAACATTTGTACATCCACTGATGAATAGAACTCATTTTTCCCTTTTTATATTTGCAAAGAATTATGCTCAATCATAATTCTGAATGAAACATACAATTGAATTCAAATAATACTATTAATTAAATAAAATCAATTATAGATGAATTTACAAAGATAAAATATCATGAACATCTAGGCAATGCATTTGTGGAATTTACATGAAGAAATAGAGCATTATTAGCATGCTAAAGATGAAAGATATCATGCTATTATTAGATGAAGGGAGCATGTCTCTTCTAGTGCACAAATCAAAGCAACACAAAAAAGGCAAGAATTAGGAGAACACAAAAACCAAGTGAAAGGACAAGAAAGGGAAGAAAAAAAGAAAGAAAAAAAGAAAGAAATTGCAAGTTTGAAGGAGTAAGATTCTCACTTCTCAATGAAGATCAAAGATCAAAATTTCAATTGTTATTAAACTCAATCTTTGAATACAAAAATAAATAGGAAAGAAAAACTAAATGGATTGAAGATCAAATTCCAAGAACTTTTGGAAAATGAAGTAATGAAGAATTCCAACATGAACACTAATAAATATGGACTAGAAAACATATCATACAATGTATTAAACTAGAAAACATAGGTGTGAAGCAGCCTAAAATTTCAAATTTCTAGCCTTACAAATATGGACTAATTAGAGATATGAACAGATATAAGCATTAACATTAACATATTTTATGGAAAACTACAATCAAAAAATAGTTTGCTAAAGAAAACTGACTAAGATAAGAAGAATAAGAATTAAGAAAAACTAGTTGACTTTAGAGATCTTAGTAATTCTGTCACATCCTACATTAAGTTTACTAATAAGATAGAGATTAGAAATGGATGAATATAATCTGGTAAAACTAAAGCTTAATATTAAAGAGAGGCATGACTAAAACACTAAGAGCAAAGGCCAAAGAAATGCATAAATAAATAGTTAATTGAAGTAGTAGCCTAAGGACATGCCATCTTATGAACTAAAGAACTACCAAAAAATACCAGTGCAAATGAAATTTATTCTAATATTTGAGTAATTTACTTAATGATTATTTACATACACATCTATTCAAACTTAAATGATATGAATGATGATAACTTATTAATTTAGCAAAAATTATAGATATGACTATGACTGATATATTTTTGCCGATTATATATTTAATTGAGAAATTAATTTTTGTTTTGAAAAGCTTATTTTCATTTTCTATGATGATTGTTAGCTCACATAATATGTTATTTTCAATTTAATCTTTTATGAAAAGAATGAACACATAAAAGTATTAGTTTATCAAAGAAAAGATTTAAAAAAGCTATATTTTGGCAAGAGCAGCCCGAGAGAGCTATTTTCACAATGCCCAAATAGTTAATGAGCAAATCAACTACATGGCTACACCACTTTTTTTTAAAGATTCTAAAATAGGTTAATTAATTTCATCAACAAATAAGATGTCAATGATTGCAAAAGAATTATAAAATTATTTAATATACTCATATTGTAATGTTACATCAAAACAAAACATTGAAAATATATAAATGACAAAAAATACAATGATACATATAAATACAAACAAAAAAACTATACATACATACATACATGTGTGTGTGTGTGTATCATATATCAAGAGTATCATTAACTATACAAAAAAAATATATTAACATACGCTAAATATAAAATAGCTGAAAAAAATAATAAAAGGAAAATATATGCTATATCAAGAGTATCATATATCAATAGTATCACATTATAAATTAATGATAATTTTTTATTTTTGTTTATGATTAATTTTTATTGCTAAATATTGAATTTAACAAAAATTATACTACTAGAATAACATGAAATCTAAAATATCACACCAATATTAAAAATATTTTTTTCATATGGAGATTTAAATCCAATAAATAATTTTAATTAAAAATCATTACTTTGATATTTTGATTCTCAGTAATAATTGTAATCAACATTAGATCATAGTCAAAATTTTAAAAATCATTAGTAAATGGCATGTTTCTTCTTGTTTGATTTTTTTAAAAATATCATTATACACGAAATAAATCACCATGCATGATTAGTGTGCTTTGAGAATGCATGATATCTAATAAAACACAATGAGAAAATTCTACAAGATGTTTGTTCCCCTGCTTACAATAATGTATAGTCTGCCTTGGTGTATTAGTGTTCTACACCCCCCATTTCTCCATCAAGTGTGCTTTTATTCTACATACCAATATTAGATAGATATAATAAAGTCTTAGTGTAGTGAATTTTTTTCAATAGTACTAGTAAACAAGAATTAATATCAGGCCAAAAAAAACTAAAAAAAAATCATCATCATCAACCAACAAAAATTATAGCCTCAACAAACTATCAACATGTGCAATGATAGCAAAATTAATGGTTATGGTTAAGCTGTACCTTCTTCTTTGAGGAAAAATATAAGAGTTTCATACTATAACCACAAAAACTTGATTAGTAGATAAATTTCCACAGGTTCTTCAAATTCATCTTCTCTACAGGACAAAAATTCTAAAATATAAAAACCATAAATTAAAATATAAGATATAACATGAATTTTAAAAATTACAGCACTTTGCTCTTCTTCTCCTATTGTTATTATTTTGTTCATCCTCTTTTACTATTCTTCTTCAAATTTCAGAGCTAGCACACTTTCTATTGATGTGAAATCCATTAAGCCTTTAAAAAAATAATCATTAAAATAAAAAAAGTTCACACTACTGATTTATCATTAAGACAAAAGACCTCAACAAAAAAGCACTTTTAGCTCACTACTAAATTTAAATTTGCAAAACTAATTACTAATTAGTAATGCGTTTTGAAAATAAACAAAAAAACATAGAAAGAGATAGATAGATAGAAAGAGTTGTTCATTGTTTAATATGGATCTTTGAAATGATGCTGCGATGGTGCCATTTTTTGAGAGATGTTCTTTGTTCGATATGGTTCTTCTAAATGATGCCTCGATGATGGTGTGTTCTGAGTGTCAACTCAAAGGTTTTTCAGAAGTGAACTGACCTAATTACGTAGAGATGGCCTGACTAGGGAGTGATTGGTCAGAGACTAAAAATATTAGAAAACAAATTTATTTAATATTTAACCATTAATTATATTATTTAATAAATAAATAAATAAATGGTTAATAGCTTATGAAATTTTTATAGTTATTTTTTATTATATTATTTATAAATTAATCAAATAAATTTCAGAAATAAAAAAATTAATTTATGGTTATAACAATGGAGAAAATAAATAATATTACTAATAACCATGAAAACTATTAATTGGCAATTAAATTTTCATATTATTTCATTTATAAAGAAAATATATTATTTCATATAACCATTGATATATTGTATAAATGTATAACCATTCAAAATTTATAACATATCAATTAAATAAAAAATAAATAACCAAGTAAATAATGAACAAATAACATATTAAATAATAATCAAACAAATAATAAAATATCTGACCATAATAATAAAAATATATAATCTTAACATTATCCAAAAAAATAAAATTAAAAATTAATTACTTACAAATATAACGTACAAAAATAAGACTACAAATAAATCCAAAAATTAAAAAAAAAAAAGACAAAAGCAACCAAATTTCAACTTGTATATTACTATTACAATTGATTTTAGATAATGTTTAGTAGCTATTTCAATATTTAAAAAAAACAAGAAGAAAATATTAAGCAAATAATAATTTTCTATACTATGATTATTAACTTCTGAGTTAATATCATACATCTAAGTAAAAAGATGAGGTATGAAAACTATAGTACATAACAAATAAGAAGTATCAACAACAATTTTTAAAAAAAGAGTTGTTTACTTCTTTAAAGTAAGTATCATGATAGAGGAGATCTATGAAGACTCCTAAATGACAATGACAATTGACTTGTCTCCCTCAATTCCCAATAATACTCTCAGTCTCATTCATAGATAAAACTACTAATATCCCTATATGATATATCATTTCTTCATATGATATATATATTATAGAGATATTCTCTTGTGTATGCATACAAGCATCATATTGCACATCACTATTCTTTTAGTTGCACATTTATATTGAAGTATACACTTTTATATATAATGATATATGATTATATAAATGTATTAGTGTTTAGATATAATGTTGTATTTAAAATATTTTTATAAATGTTACATATATGGGTGGGTGTGTGTGTGTGTGTAACACTTTTATAAATATTATATAGTATATATATCACAATTATATAAACATTATAAATATTATATATTTATATAAAAATTTATATGCTATATAAATATTTATAAATATGTATAAATATTTTATATGGTATATAAACAATTATATAAATGGATAGTTTTATGTAAATGTTGTATAAATATTTATAAACATTTATACATATGTATAAATATTTATATATAACATTTAGATGTTTATAATGTTATATGTTAATATATATTATATATTATAGTAATATGATTATAAAAATGTATAAATATTTATAAATAATGTTATATGTTTATAATATTTATATAAATATTATATTGCTATAAATTGGGAATACTATTTTCCAAAATAGTATACCTCTCATGCTATAGTATTTTTGAAAATAGATGTTTTGATATTATTTTTTTATTTTTTTTTCAAATCATGAAATTAAAAGGAGCAATAAAAGTATTTTTTGAGTTTACCAACATGTAGAAATCATTTATTTTGATGTATTTTTTTAATATGAATATTTACTTATTTAGGTACTTTTTTAAAAAATATTATTCTAATGCACCATTACATAATTTTCTACTTGTCTAATAACACCTAACAACAATAAAAAAATATTTTCAAACAATATTAAACTAGCAAAAAAAAACTAATTTACTAATTAGCATCACCATGATTAGCTCATATTTTATAGTTAATTGAGGATGATAAACTTTTTTTTACATGTACAAAAATTAATTGTTTCTTTAATTTTATCAAAATAAAAGAGTTTGTGAAAAAAAACTTGAACAATATCAAATTTAATGAATTTTATTTTATAAAGATTATACAATATCAACAATTCTTTCACTAATTATGAATATTCTTGATTATATGAGTATTCTAATTTGAGTTGAATATATGTTTTAAGCAAAAGATTAATAATTTTTATAATTTTTAAAATATAATCTTTAAATATTATCTCTTAATAAAATAAAAATTTATTATATTTTAACATTACACAAAGTCTACTTGAAAATTCAAGTAGCATAACTTGAGCATGTATTCACTTCCAATCTAAGCAACGAAGTTCTAGGGTGAGTATTTTAGGCCTACTAAATCAATGTGAGAAACCAAACTCTCTGAGATATTAGTTTTGCCTAAATTAATTGCCAATTAAACTAATAAATATTTTGGCTTTGCCCAAAATATCATCTCTAACACAAGCACAATAAAGAGTCAAAACTTCTATCACTTGTAAACTCTTTTGAATTATACATCAAAAAATATATGATTTGCTTTTAATTAAATTGTTTATGAATAAATAAAACATATTGTGTTAAACAATAATTTAAACAATAAGATTTAAGAGAACACTGGCATTTCATCCTCTGCATTATTTGTGATCAACTAATATTCATAAAAATTTTATATAATCCTAATATCAATTTTTTCTCAAGTAAGATTGGTATTTATGTTGTATGTATGCCGACTTTAATGGAAGTTGAGATTACTATTAAATTTCTTTTCATGGTTTATGGTGTTGTAAATAAAGGCTAACCAACCGATTTCCAATTTTTAAATATCTATAACCTAATCTATGCATATTTTATCTACAATATTTACATTCAAACATGTTGTAGAACTAACAATGCTTGTATCATTTACCATGGAAAAATAAGCTGCTGCTATCAGCTTAGAACCAAACCCCTTAACTTCCTGTATTAGAAAAGTAATATCATCAAATCAAACTTTTGTTACAAAATGAAAGGTAGACAAAAGGTAGACATTATCACAGTAACCTTGGTCAAATGTAAAGTTTCCCATGAAGCAAAATCAAAAAATATTAGGTGCAATGAATAAATTAACAATTTTGAAGGATATATGAAAATTGAACAAATTCGGTATCCTAGTATAATAAGTAATCAACATGTAATTATAACATAAGAAAATTAAAATTAATAAAAGATATTCGGGAGAGTCTCCTAGCTAAGATCTGATTGATATAAATTAAGAAAATTGTTGAGTAGTAGATTCCAAGGACTCACCTCCATTTTGTCCAGGTAGTTTAAGTCAATCCTAGGTAGACAGTTCCTCATATCACCTGCCCAATTGGATACCTAATTTTAATTAATGCTAAGAATAGTTAGCTTAAATATTTTAATAAAATCAATGGAAAAAAATTATCTTGTGTGAGATTAATTTAAATTACCAAGTTCAATCATCAAACCAATTCCAAATATCATATATTCCATTCTTTGTCAAAAACTAAAAGCATGGACCAAATAACACAACAAATAAAAACACAAAATGACGTCTTCATATTAAAAGAACACCGATTATGTTATGTATCATTATAATTCATGTTTTAGAAAATATAGAAAAAAGATGAAACTAAAAGGCAAGAACACCAATCAGAATTAGAATGATGAAGCATAACACACTGCCTAAAATATTCCGTAAGCAGATTGCATTTTTGATGCTATTTTACTCGGCCATCGATTAGGTTATTGTTCATGTTTAACTTGTTAAATTTTAAAATATTAATATTTATTTATTTATTAATTATTTTAAGATTACATATTTTATATTAAATTTTATATTATTTTTTATTTTCTTTTTAATGTACTATAATAATTTACTAAATACGTTAATTCTTATAAATTTTAGTTGAGCCAAAAATAAAAGTTGAATTAAAATCAACATGGGGTCAGTTTGGTAGTGTTTTTCAAAAGTATTAATAGGACTAAAAATAATTTTAAGGGTGTTTAGGAGAAAAAAATATTATTAGTAAAATTAAAAAAATAATTAAACCCTAAAAAAACACCTAAAGTATTGTTTTAATAGGCACTTTGCGATATTTATTTTATAACGTCAAATGTTTTTGGATGAAATTAAAACATCAATATATTTATCGTTAAATATAAATTTGTTTTATTTTAAATTTTATGAAAAATATAATTTTTTTAATAATTCAAATATTTCAAATCTTTTAGTAATAAATTTTAAAATAAATTCTTATAATCATTAATTTTTTTTAAGATATATTAATATAAATATTTACTTGTTTATTTGTTAATTCAGATTTTCTGTGAATATTTTTTTATTATTAAACAAATAATGATTTTAGGTTTTTATTAAAACAAATATTTATGAATGTTTATGTATTATTTCAAATATTTTAAAAAATGTTTTAAGTATAAAATTAATTATTTAATGTATTTATTAATACAAATATTTAAATATCTTTATTAATTAATTCAAATAATATTTTGTATATATTTTTAAAATTTTATAATGAAAAGAATAGTTATTTTAGTCTTTATTAATATAAATTTTTATTCGTATTTATATATTTATGAAATTATTTATTTATAATATTCTATTTTTATAATTATATGAAGAAAGGGAATCTTTCAAGGATCCCTCATCCATAGATCGACAAACCATTAAGATACAAAATTACATCAAATATTAAAATAAATAATATATAACAAAATAATTCAATAAAAATTAATGACGAAAATAAACCCAAGCTATGCTAGGAAAAATCCTTAGATAAATGCATATATTTTGTGAAAATTATAATTGTAGGACTAATCGGTTACTATTAATATATAACTGTAAAAATATTTTTATTGATAATGATTTATTGAGGGATTTTTTGTTAAGCTAATTAACTAGGGAAAATCCATATATAAAATCTTTACTAAACTTGCCATGAATGTTTGTACCAAAATCAATGAAAATATTATCTAGAGATATTCTTAAATCATAAATTTCAATCTCTAATCCATCACACATCCATCACAAATTTATCATTCAATATAAAATCAAACATCGATTACGGTTCCCTAGTTGATCCCTCACAAATTAGCTAGGGATTATATCACTAGCAAAATTTCAAACTAACTAAACAGATACTTTCTTGTAGTGTAGACAGATACATTTATAGAGAGATATATATATATATATATATAGACAAACAAATATATGTATATATATATATACACACATATATAAAAAGATAGATAGATAGACAAATATATAGATATATAAATAGACAAATAGATAGACGAAAGGATAGAAATAAAGAAAGCCATGTAGATATATAGAAAGATAGATAGACAAATAGATAGATAGATAGAAATGAGATAGAGCAATAGATAGATAGATTAATAGATAGACATATAGATAGATAGATAGACAGACAGATAAATAGATAGAGAGAGACAAATAGATAGATAGATAGATAAATAGATAGACAAATAGATAGATAAATAGATAGACATATAGATAGATAGACAAACAGATAGATAGTTAGTTAGTTAGTTAGATAAATAATTAAATAGATAGAGAGACAGATAGACAGAGAGATAGACATACATATAGACATATAGATAATTAGACAGATAGATAAATAGTTATAAAGATAGATAAACAGAGAGATAGATAGACATATTGTTATAAAGATAGACATATTGAAAGATAGATAAATAGACAAATAAACATGCAGCTAGAAAGACAAAAATAAAAAATAGATAGATAGGTAGATAAATAAATAGATAGAAAAATATATAGATAATTAGTTTAATAGATTTATAGATGGATAGATAGAAGGATAGATAAACATATAGAAGGATTGATAGACAGATATATAGACAAATAAATTAATATATAGATAGATGGATAGATAGATATTTAGATAGACAATTCAACAGATATAAATATAGATAGATAGATAGATAGACAGATAGACATAGATACATAAATTGATATATGCACAGATAGGTAGATAGATTGATATACAAATAAAAAGATAGACAAATAGATAGATAGAAAAATAGATAGATCGATAGATAGATAGATAGATTGATTATTTAATAGATAGATAGATATATAGATAGATAGATCGATAAATAGATAGATACACAAATAGATAGAAAATCGATAAATAGATAGATAGACAGAAAGATAGATAGAAAGATAGACAGAGAAAAAGATATATAGTTAGACAGATAGATATACATATTGATAAACACATTGATAGACAAAGAGTTAGACTGATACATAAATAGATAGATAGAGAAACAGATAGAGAGATAGATAGATAGATAGATAGATATAAAGATAGATATACAAAATGATAGATAGATATAAAGATAGATATACAAAATGATAGATAGATAGAAAAATAGATAGATAGACAAATAGGTAGACAAATATATAGACATATTTATAGATAAATAGATAGATATATAGATAGATACACTTATAGATAGATAGATAGATAAAAAGATAGATAGATTAATAGAATGACTGATAGAAAAGTAGATAGATAGATAGATATATTCTTACATAGATAGATAGATAGATAGACAAACAGGTAGATAAATAGATATATATATAAAAAGAAAGATAGATAAATAGATAGACACATAGATAGACAGATAGATCATTTAGACAGATAGATAGACAGATAGATTGATTGAAAAAATAAATAGATAAACAATTAGATAGATATATATATTGATAGACAAAAATATAGACATTTAGATAGACAAATAGATAGATAGACATTTAGATAGATAGTTGGATAGATATGTTAGATAGATAGATAGATAAATAGATTGATAGATAGATAGACAGCTAGATAGACAGATAGTAAGATAGTTTGACAACAGTTAGATAGATAGATAGATAGGTAGATAGACAGATAGATAAATTGTTAGACAAATGGATAAAAAGATTGATTGATTGACAAAAAGATAGATATATAGATAGATAGACAGATAGATAGACAAATAGATATATAGACAAATAGATTGATTTATTGATTGATAGATAGAGAGACAGATCAATAAATAGATAAAAAGAGAGATCAATAAATAGATACATAGACCGATAAAAAGATAGACATTTAGATTGATAGATACACATATTGATAGACAGATCAATAAACAAATAATTATGTCAGATAGATAAACATATAGATAGACAAATAAATAGACAAATAAATAGTTAGATAGATATAAAGTTGATAGTCACAAAGATATACAGATATAAAAAAAGATATATATATATATATAGACTTATAGATAGATAAATAGATAGGTAGATTGATTGATACACTTATAGATAAATAGATAAAGAAATAGGTAGATACATTAATAGGTAGATTAATACTCAGAAAGATAGACAAATAGATATATAAATATATAGAAAGATATATAGTCAAATAGATAGAAAGATAGATAGATAGATTGACACACATATAGATAGGAAGATAGATAGATAGAATGATAGATTGACAGATAGATAGATTGATAGATAGCTATATAGATAGATAGATAGATAAACAAATAAATAAATTTATATATAGATAGACAAAAATATAGACATTTAGATAGTCAGATAGATAGAAAGAAACAAAAATAGATAGTTAGAGAAATAGATAGACAAATAGATAGATTGCTAGATTGATGGATAGTTAGATAGATAGATAAATAAATAGATAGTTTCATATATAGAAAGATAGACAAATAGATATATAAATATATATAAAGATATATAGTCAAATAGATAGAAAGATAGATAGACAGAATGACACACATATAGATAGATAGAATGTTAGATAGTTAGATAGATATATAGATAGATAAATAGATAGTTAAATAGAGAGATATATAGATAGATAGACAGATAGATAGATAGATATAAAGATAGACAAATAGATAGATAGTAATATAAAAAGATAGATATACAGATTGATTGATTGATAGAAAGATAGATAGATAGATTGATTGAAAAATATAGTAGTTAGATAGATAAATAAATAGATAGATAGATAGATATATTGACATTTAGATATACAAATAGATATAAAAATTGATATATAAATACATAAATAGATAGATAGACAAATAAAAAGTCATATAGACATAGAGATATAATGACAGACATATAGATAGGTAGATAAACAGATAGATAAATAGACAGATCAATATATAGATAGATAGATTGAGTGATAGATAGATAAATAGATAATCATATTGAGAGACACATTGAAAGATAGATATACAGATAGATAAACTAATAAATAGACAAATATATAGAAAGATAGATAGATAGTAAGATAAACAAATAGTAAATAGATATATAGATCGTTAAATAGATAGACCGATAATTAGACATATGAATAGATAGATAGATAGATAGATATATATATATATATATATATATATATATATATATATACACACACACATAGTTAGGTAGATAGATAATAAAATAGATAGATAAATAAATATATAGAAAAATATTAAATTAGGATGATAGAAAGATATTTACACGGATAGATAGCAAGATAGAAAAAAAGATAAATAAATAGATAGATTGACAAATAGATGCATAAATAGATAAACAGATCGAAGTCAGATGGATATATAGATAATTATAAAGATAGATATAAAGATATATAGATAGATATTTAGATTGGTAGATAAAATAACAGATAGACATATTAATAGATAGAAGGATAGATAAATAGATAGATAGATAAATCGATAGATAGATAGATACACATATAGATAGACAAATATATTGATAAATAGATAGAAATAACTATAGATAGATAGAAAGATAGACACATATATAGATAAATAGACATTTAAATAGATAAATAGATAGACAGATATATAGTCAGATAGATAGATAGATAGATAGATAGATATATATATATATATATATATATATATAGTCAGATAGATAGGAGAGATAGTTAGACACATAGATATATAGAATGACAGATATATTGATTGTTTGATAGATAGATAAATAAATAGATAGCTAGATAATAGATAGATTGATAGATAGACTGATAATAGATAGATAAATAGATCAATAAATAGATAGATAGATAGACTGATAGTTATAAAAAGATATATAGACAAATAGATAGTTAGATATATTATCAGATTTATAGATAGATAGATAGTTAAATAAATAGATAGATAGATAGATTGGTAAATAGATAGTAATATCTATAGACATATATATATATATATATATATATATATATATATATATAGACATATAGATAGACAGACAGATAGATACATACATACATAAATAGAAAGCTAGAATATAGATATTTGGATAGATAGAAAGATAGATAGATGGATAAATAGATGAATAGATAGAGATATAAATTGACAGATAGATAGACAGTTAAATAGATAGACAAATAGATAGATAGATAGTCAGATTGGTAGAACGATTGATAGACATTTAGATAATTAGATAGAAAGATTGATAGATAGATAATTAGTTAAATTGAAAGATAGATTGATAGATAGATTATTATACATATAGATAGATTAATTGATATACATATAGATAGACATAAAGATATACAGATAGTTAAAAAGATATAGACAAATAGTTAGATAAATAGATTGCCAAATATAAAGATAGTTAGATAGACAGAAAAATAGACAAATAGATAGAAAGATAGATAGAAAGATAGATAGAAAGAAAGATAGAATACTAGTTAGACAGATAGATGGATAGATACATAGATAGATATATATATTGATAGATATGTAGATATATAGATAGATACAAAGATAGATAGACAAATAGATTAACAAATAGATAAATAGATAGATTGATTGATTGAAAGATAGATAAACAAATAGATAGACACATAGATAATAGATAAATAGAGAGATCGAAATATACCTAGTTAGATAAATATCTAGATAGATAGATAAATAGATATATAAATAGATAGATAGAGATATAAATAGAAAGATAGATAGATAGAGAGATAAAAGGTAGATAGATAAATAGTTAGACTAAAAGATAGAAAGTGATATAGATAGACAAATAGATATGCATGTAGATAGACAGAGATTTAGACAAATAGATAGACATATAGACTGACATATGGATAGATAGATAGATAGACATATTGATTGACATATTGATAAATAGATAGATAGAAAGATAGATAAATAGATAGATTGATAGAAAGATAAAGATAAAGATATATATATATATATATTTATATAATATAAAAACAAATATATAGTTAGATAGATAGCCAAATAGATAGATAGATACATAGTCAGATAGATAGATAGATAGATAGACAGTTATATAATCAAATAGATCGGCAAAAAGATGGATTGATAGATAGATAGACAAATACAAAGTCAAATAAATAGATAAAATATAAATATATATAGAGAGTAAAATAGATAAACAAATTGTTAGATAGATAGATTGACAGATAGACAGATAGATAGTTAGTTAATTAGGTAGATAGATAGATAGATATATACATATACATAGAGAGACAAATATATGGACAAATAGATAACAAATATATATATAGATATATAGACAAATAGATAGACAAATAAATAGATTGATAGTTAGATATATAGATAGTTAGATAGATATATAAACATATAAATAGATAGATAAATAGATAGATAAATAGATAGATGGATGGATGGATAGAAAGAGAGATAGACAAAAATATACAAAAAAGATAGGCTGATGGATATATTGGTTGATAAACAAATAGATAGATAGATATGAAAAATAAATAGATAGATAGATAGATAGACAGATAAATAGACAGATAAATATAGAAAAATATAGGTTTATAAAGAAATAGAAAGAAAGATAGATACTTAGTTAGATAGGTAGATAGATAGATAGACAGATAAATAGATATATATACACACACACACAAACATATGGATTGATGGTAAAATAGTCAAATAGTTAGATATATACATAGACAAAAAGATAAAAAGTTAGAAAAAAAGTAAGACTGAAAGATAGCCAGAAAGATAGAAAGTTAGAAAAATAGATAGACATAAAGATAGACAAATAGATTTACAAATAGTTATATAGATATATAGATAGATAGATAGATCTATTGACAAATAGATAGACACGAAGATTGATAGATAGTTAGACATATAAATATATAGATAGATAGATCAAAAGTTTGATAGATAGATAGATAGATAGACATATAGATAGGCATATAGATAGAGAGATAGATAGAAAGAAAGATAGATATAGAGATAGATAGAAAGATAGATAGAGAGATTGATAGAAAGATAGATAGACATATAGATAGATAAATAGATAATTAGATAGATAGATAAATATACAAATAGATAGTCAAATAGATAGATAGACAAATATATAGATAGATACATAGATGATAGATAGACATACAGACAGACAGATAGATATATAGATAGACAAATAGATACACAAAGATAGACAGAAAGATAAATAGTTTGATAGATAGATACATATACAGAGAGATAGAAAAATAGATAGACAAATAGATAAATAGATATAGATAGATATTTTGACAAATAGATAGACAAATAAATAGATAGATAGTTAGATATATAGATAGATAGATAAATAGATAGATGGATGGATGAATTGAAATATCGATAAACAAAAAAATACACAAAAAGATAGACTGATATATAGATAGGTAGATAGACAAATAAATATATAGATATATAGATATGACACATAAATAGATAGATAGATAGTCAGATAAATAAATAAACATATAGAAAGATAGATCGATAAATAAATAGATAAAATGATAGATAGACATTTAGTTAGATAGGTAGATAGATAGAAAGATAGACAAATATATAGATAAATATATATACACAAACATATAGATTAATGGAAATATAGACAAATAGTTAGATATATAGATAGACAGAAAGATAAAAAGTTAGAAAAATAGTAAGATAGCTAGAAATATAGAAAGTTAGAAAAAAAATAGACATAAAGATAGATAAAAATATTGACAGATAGTAATATAAATACATAGATAGATAGATTGATTGATTGTTTGAAAAATAGATAGATAGATGGCTAGACAGATAGATTGACATATAGATAGACAAATAGATTGACAGATAGTTAGACATATAAATATATAGATATATAGATAGATCAAAAGTTAGATAGATAGACAGATAGATAGATAGATAGACATATAGATAGAGAGTTAGATAGATAGATAGATAAATAGATAGTTAGATAGTTAGATAGATATAAAAATAGATAGATAGATAAATATATAGATAGACAGACAAACAGATAGAGAGATAGATATATAGATAGACATATAGATAGAAAAATAAAGACAGAAAGAGATAGACAGATAGATAAATAGATAGATGATAAATAGATAACATATAATAATAGAAAGTTAATAGATAGATAGTCCTGTAGATAGTCAGATTGATAGAAAATAGTTGATATATAAATATATATAAACATATAAAATACAATAGAGAGATAGATATATAGAGAGATTGAAATATAGATAGATAGATTGATTGATTGATAGATATAAAAATAGTTAGATAGATGGATAGACAAATATATATATATATATATATATATTCATATATATATAGATAGATAAATAGTTAGTTAGATAGATATAAAACATATAAGATAGATCGATAGAAAAATAGATGATTTATACATAGATAGATATCTAGAGAGATGGATGAGAGATATAGATAGATTGATGGATAGATAGACTGAAAAATTGATATATAAATAGATAGATAGATTGACAGAATGATAAATATATTGATCGATAGTAGATATATATATTGAAAGACATATATATAAAATAGATATAGATGGATTAATAGACAAATAGATAGAGAATATATATAGAGAGATAGATAGACAATTAGATAGATAGCAGATAGATAGATAGATAATAGATATAAATAAATAGATAGAATATAGATAGATAGATAGATAAATAGATAGAAATATAGATAAATGGATAGACATACAGATTGATAGATAGTTATAAGACAATAGATAGAAAAATAGTTTGACAGATAGATAGATGAACAGATAGAAAGATTAATAGATAGACAGTTTGATAGTTAGATTAGATAGATATATACTAGAACAATAAATAGATAGTTACACATATAGTTAGATAGATAGATAGATAAACATATAGTTAGAAAAAAGTTAGATAATATAGATGTATAGATAGATAAAGAAATAAATAGATAGAAATATAGATAGATAGATAGATAGCTAGACAGATAGTTTGACATATAGATTGACAATAAAAATTTGCTAGATTGACAAAAAGTTAGACAGATATATCTAATAGATAGATTGATAAATAAATAGATAGATAGAAAGATAAATAGAAAATATACATATAGATGCATTGATAGATAGATGAAAGATAATTATATAGACATATAGATAAAAGAAAGATAGAAGAATATAAAGATTATAGATAGAAAATATATAGATTGATAGTTAAATAGATATAGATAGATAGACAGATAGATAGATAGTTAAATCTATTATATATTTAATAAAATATTAATAGATAAATTGATAGATTGATTAATAGAATGATTGATCAATAATTGATATATAGATTAATAAAGATTGATAAATTACGTTATAGACAAATTGATAGATAGATTAATAGACTAATTGATAAAATAGAGCCATAGACAGAAGATAGCTATATAGATCGTTAGATAGATATATAGACAGACAGATAGACAAACAGATAGAAGATAGATATATAGATAGTATATTGATTGATAGATATATAGACAAACAAATAGACAAAAAAATAGTTAGATGGATTATAGGTAGATAGATGGATAGATAGAA